>JAXCLR010010142.1:0-11852 GCA_035584095.1 Annona squamosa | reverse complement strand
AAACTCAGTGCGGAGGACTTCAGCGCAATCAACCCTAACCTTGACTGTAACCACCTCTTTGTTGGCCAATGGCTTTGCGTTTTCGGATTGCTTGAGAAGATTTGAGTTCCGGCTCCAAAATACTACTTAGAAATGCCTATCGACGAATAAATTAATGAGGAAAGCAATTTCTTAGCTACTAGGATTTCATTCCATTTCTTTGTTATGTTTTAGCCTCCTGCGCGAGTGCACTTCTTTTTTAGCATATTTCTCTAAAGTCAAATCTTTTGTTAAAAAATTTCAAAACAGATCTAGATTATTCAATCTCCAAACTAAGTACAAGGAGAAATATTGTCCATGGCTTAAGGCCAGAATATCACGAAATTATCACTACAACATGAAAATGAGCCAAAAGCTAACTTCAACTAATTTAGAAGTGTGAACCTGCCCATAGGGCAGTTGGTTTCGCATGGGGGCTTCGTGCCCACCCACTGGACTTCAAGTCCCGTCTCCTGCAGCTACCATTGAGCGATTGCTGCTATGGCAAAATCGAAAAAAAACTAGCCTAAAGTTAGTAAATGATAAAGACAATGATCTCTTAAGTGATAAAAGAATTCTGAAGCAGAGGTAGCGAAGCTGCAATATTGAGAGAAGGCAACCAAAGAAGGCAACAAGAAGACTAGCAAAGAAAGTAATAAGAACAAAGATCTTGGCAAAGGTGAAAACAAAAGATGCTAGTGGCAGAATAACCAATGCTACAATTGTGGCAAGAGATAATACTTTACCAAAGATCACTAAATCATGTAGATAGAGGGCAATTAACATAAGCTGCATGGCATATGAATTCCTAAAGTGTGTAGGATTTTCAAGATGCAAAGAAGAAAGGTTGATATGCAATAAAAAAGCATGACAATTTTAAATAATTATAACTATTAATTTGAGATCGTTATTAGAGTTACAAAATATTTTTGGAAAGCTATTTATGAACCTAATGTTTTAACAACCCCGTTGGGGTCAAAATTTAGTTTTTAATATTTTTGTACACTTTATTTTTTATATATTTATTAAATTTTAATTTTTAATCTTTGTAGTAAATTTTTTTATTAGGAGTTTTAGCAATTTTTTATTTATGTTGCATAGGGATTTATTAGATTGAGGGTTTTACTTGGCCTATGTACTTCTATAA
Source organism: Annona squamosa (assembly GCA_035584095.1). NCBI lineage: Eukaryota > Viridiplantae > Streptophyta > Magnoliopsida > Magnoliales > Annonaceae > Annona > Annona squamosa. Next base: position 10,687 of record JAXCLR010010142.1, on the reverse strand, counting down.
ATATGTTATATATTTTCCTTATTTGAAAAAAGACAAACCTTTAATAATATTTTAGAAATTTTTCTTAAATTTCGCATTTGAGTTCGAAAATTTTTTTTATCAACCGTTAAAGCATAGTCTTATGCAAGCCTTGTATCACATTTTCCTCGCTTGTTAGTTCATATCACAACTAGCAATCTTGCCTGATCTAATGGCTAGCTACAAAGAAGAGCACAACAATTCTCTTGGTAATGGTCAAAGAACTGAAACCTTAGAATCTATGAGCGAGGGTCATGAGGTGGTATTAAGAGCTTGAGAATTGTAGATGGATCGCAAATTCTAGTGTTTGAAATAATGCTTTGACAAAATTGTAGACCAAAGCAAGGCTCTAAGCATGGATGCCAATGAAAACTAAAATTATGAGAAGCCATGTACTACAGATGACCGAGCTCACAGGTAACATTTTAGTAGCCTATTAATGCATATGGGAGCAAACAGTGTGTCTATGTAGAAGATTCAAAAAAGGAAAAAGGTTGTCTTGCAAAACTTATCAAAAAAACCTAAATGTAAAAGAAACAGCTATTTTAATAGAGACGCCCACAAATTCAGGCTAAACATAAATATTCTTTACTTCCTCGAAGATATTAATGTTGAAGAATTCTTAGATTAGATACATAGATAGTTTTTTCTAATATATGGATATTCCAAAGGTAAAAAAGTGAAACTTGTCACTATAGACTTAAAAGTGGAGCTTTTGCATGGTAGAAAAAACTAAATTTCAAAAGAATTCTTAAAATATAGACACTGGTTCAAATGTGGTGGAGGACGAAGTAGTTGATTTTTTTTTGCCTTAATTATCAGTATATTTTGTCATGACAGTAATAGAGTTACGATAAGAGTACGTATAAGGAATTTGCTAAAACATATCAATTAACTCATGATGAAATTGCTCTTTCTCATTAATATAAAGAGGAGTAGGCAATTGAAAAAGAGAAGTAGATAGTGATAGAGCACCGCTAGATAGTTAAACAATTAATAGAGGAATTCAATGAGTTAATGCTAGAAATTTACTTAATAGGTCAGCACCCATGAGGGACATCCAACACTATGGTTCAATCAAACTTTAAAACAGTCAATGACAAAGTATATGTGTTAAATTTTTAAGATATATTGGGAATTTACAAAACATTTAATGTAGCCATATCTATTCATTCCATTCTTCAGATAAACTTCTTTTTCTAAATATTCTAGCAAATTGGAGGACGAGTTTTTCTTAAATGAATGGAGAATGTCATATGTCTATATGAATTCTTAAAGTGGGTAGATTTTAGTATTTGTTTGCAAATTGTTACTGTTTTTAATAAATTTTATTTATTAGAAGTTTTAGAGTTTCCTTTCGTTTATGTTGCGTAAAACTTTCTTAGATTTGAGATTTTTGTATTCCTATGTGCTTCAATAAATATGTTATGATTTCCTTTATTTAAAAACATACTCAAATAATATTCCAAAAAATTTGTTAGATTTTGCATTTGAGTTTCTATGTTTGAAATTATCTATTAATCTTTGAAGTGTATTCATGTGTTAGCCTTGTAATCACATTTTTTAGCCACATCAATAATGCTATGAAGTGCCATATCGACCATTAACTCGGACTACTGGTCGATATAGTAGAGAGCTAATAGCATCTTTCCAGGATCTACCATAATTATCAAGTAAAAGACTACATATGCATGAAAATTCAATTGTAACAACCCTAGGTATCAATGAGTAATGCATCGAACATATATATATATATATATATTTGGCAATAGAAACTACTAAAATCACATTATTTTCTTCATTTATCAATTATAATTATCATAATAAATCCTCAATGACCATATATTCATTACTCATAATGACAATGTACAAATACATATTTCAATTTATCAGATAGCAAACATATGTATACATTGTATCTCATGTACATCAATCTCAAATGACTATAGCCCAAAGCTAAAGTGTCTTATACCTGGAACAATCCACATAGTCCTAATGTCAAACATAACCTCGCTGACAACTAGGTGTTTGGAGCTTTTTTGCTAAAAATATTAAAAATAAACATAAATTAGTAAGCAAATGTGCTTAGTGAAAACACGGCAAATACTAGGCTCTCATGTGTGTGTAAGGTCACTACAGGCAATGCAAATACTAGGCTCTCACTAGCCCTGCATAACAATGCCCAACCAAATTATCCTCATATTAATAAAGGCCTATGATCAATCTTATGCTTATAAAAATTAAGGATCATGAACAACTCTATTCTCATGTCAATCAAGAGTCATAAATGATCCTATGAAAATCATATGCAAATCATGCATGTGCATCACTCATACAGTATGCATCATTGTTTTCATAAAATCGTGCCCAACACATAACCCACACAACCAAACCATTTATGAAGGGCCTCACTATAAATCAATGAAATCAATACATGGTATCATAATTCATTATAAAGATAACTACAAATCCATTCGAAAACAACCAGAGCAAGGCATGAATCCCTACTTGGTCTCCTCAACCATAGTCTCAAGCTAGGTTAAATTAGACTCGTCATCCCTATCCATTCGAAATACATTACCAATTCATTCCAAGCATCATTCTCTCCTCAACATGAGGGTTACATAATTTAATAGAAATTTATCTATAAACTCAAGCAACCAAGTTCAAATCTCCATTGCAAACCATACAATTCATGCACATTAACTCTATCATAAGTTTCATTTTATAATTCACTATTCCACATATCCCAAACATGCCCAATACATCGCTTACAATCATAAAGTTTTGCACACCCATTTATCCGTTGTTCCCACACATTGAGCCTCTCTTAGGCGTTTAGTCAAACACTTCATAGGCATTATATAGAAATCAATCCCAACTCACTTAAAATCAATGAGATTCCACCCGATACATCATGATATCATAAAAAAATTACTTTCAAAAACTTTTATTTCATCATCTACATGAATTTCCACAAAAACTCTTGATTTTCAACACCCATATGTTCTCTAAACAACTCCAAATCATTCAACAAAAGGTAATACCTATAAATTTAAATATCAAAACATGCTATTTACAACTCAAATTCATCATTTATTTTAAGACAAATGACTTACTTAAATCACATTCATTTTTCCCCAAGAATCTCCAAGATCTCCAAAACTTGAAGCCTTCTCCTTTCTCTATCAAGCTCACTTGATGTAAAATCATATTTTTAAATGAGTCTTCATGGGGTTAGTAAGCTAGGGTCACCTAGAAGAGAGAGGAGAAAAGAATAGCTACAAATGGGATGGGGTTGGGCCTTCCCATTTAAAATAGCCTCCCACATGGCTTGGGCCATGTAATTCTGAAATTCACATGGTTTGACCCGTGTAGACTCCTAAATTGCCCGATTTCAGCTATCCTATGCTATTTTGCTTGAACTCTCTCTATACAACTCTGATTGGGAATGATTCTTTCTATTGGATTCCTAACTTTAAGTATTACCTCTCAATGAAATTTTATCTCAAAATTCCATCACCACAAAATTTGGCATACATGTTACTACACATCTTTGATAAAAAATTTCACCTATTAAGTTTATTTCTTATTCAGTTTTCTTCATTCCCCAAATTACATAATTTTCAAATCTCCATTTGATTTCAAAACATTACAAACACATTTGAATTACGATATCGCATTTGAATTATGATTAGAATCATTCTTATACAAATCATGACTCTCATCAATGATTCTCAATCATTTTTTTCATCATAGTTCTTTCAGGCTTAACTATACAATTAGGCTTATTTCCATTATTTTATAAAATCTATCTTTTAACTCTCATACATAACCATCTATATTAATTCCAAACATGCTAAGAATCTCACCCATGCTTAGATATATTTCAAATATAGTCAACCCCAAGTTATGCCCTTTTCTAGTTCATAATCCATAGATGATTATCAAATTTCAAATATCCATTATTTAACCAAATTAGAGATTCTTACAAAATCTAAAATCATCTAACAAAGTCTTGAGGATCCATCTCTTGCTTTTTCCTAGATTTTTATTAAAATTCATCCATCTAATTTTTAATAATTGAAAATTTCATATTTGCTGCAATTCCCTCAATCTTTCCCATATTCATCCATTGGTTTTCAAAATCCTACAATCTTGTAGCTTCTCAAGCTACATTATATCTATCATCATTCATTTACAGAGTTCCTAATACCCACGATATTAGATGCTACTACCTCAACTTGTAATAGAGAAAAATGAGATCATCAAGCATCTCTTGTAGTAGAAGAGACTCAAGAGATGATAGCCTCCTACATCATTGAGATAGAACAAAAGTTATTTCTCATAAATATAAATGAGAAGTTAATTAATTATAATGACAATTGGCTTGTTGACTCTGGATTCCAATTACATGATAGGAGGTTATGAGAAGTTGCATGTCTGAGTATAATGGAGGATGAATGATCACAATTACTAACTCCAAACTACTAGTCATCGGCTTCGATAAGACAATTATTATCCCCTTATTTTATCTCACATAAGGTGTAATAGGAGAATGTGTACCATATGCTAAATATGAAGAAGAACTTTCCAAAAATCTCATAACTCACCACTTTTGAAAATTACATGGTATTTGTCTCGAATGATTATAAAGTCATCCATAAAAGGATGAAGGGACCAGAATCGGTAAGAACCACCAATAGGAGTCTTGAAAAGTAGCCAAGGAAGGGAATGAAACATGTGGGCACTTCTACTGACAAAGAAACACCTAAAAAATGCTCTTTTGTGGGGGGGGTTCATCTTCCACCTTGCAAGTTTTGCCACATGTGCTTCATCTATAAGGCGAAAGATTATTTATTATGAAACTGTCTACTAAAAAAACTATCTACCATAAGTGCAAATGGATGGGCCATAGTAAATAGTTGTGCCCTAGCAAGTAGACGAGAGAGATTTTTTTCTCTTTCTTCTTTTATATGAAATAAATAATTTAAGTTTGGTTTTGATTGTCATTTAATATCGTTGGGTTGTTAGTCAAAACTAATAGTTGATTTGAATCAATAAATATTATTGTTTCTTTTTGAAGTAGTAAATTAATATTTTATTAGTTTATATTTGTTATTGAATTACAATTGAAAAAATGTCAACTAAGGAGAGCGCACCCCATGTTGGAGATGATTCTAGTCAATAGGGATTGGTAGGCCAAGTTGGGGTTTTTTCATTTGCAAAAAATGTGCAAGAAAATAATCCTAACTCGGTCAAAAGTGCTTTTGAGTTAGAAATCTTGAAAAAGCTGGTCATGTTGCACCAAAATCTTGAAAATGTGGATCAACAAAAAAAACTGTCTTTCAATAAGAACTTATTGAAAATATCTTGGTGAAAATCAAAAGAAAAATATCTAAAGTATGTGTTTTGATAATTAACAACATAATTTGAGTAAGTTTTAACTACTAATGCATTTTGTGTATTGGTTTCGTTATAAACATGAAAAATATGAAGTATAGCAAGTCAAGTCGATCTCCAAGTCGACTCCAACATCAACTTAGGCGAAGTCGATCCCCAAGTCGACTCCATTAGCGACTTCAAGTGTCAAAATATGTCCAGTGATGAAATTGGGGATCAAACTGTGCCGAAATTGCAGACGAAGTCGACTCCATCTGTGACTTGGGTGAAGTTGCAGGCTAAGTCGACTCCAGCATCGACTTCAATTAGACAGGGCAAGATTTTAGAAGTCAAGTCGAAGGCCAAGTCGACTTAATATCAAACTTGAGTCAAGTCGAAGACCAAGTCGACTTAAATATTCGACTGGGAGCAAATGAAGATCAACCCAAGTTCAAAGCCAGCGAGATGCATGAATTCATCCACTTCAATCAATCCATAAACATTGAATTTGTTTATGCATAGCACGATTCAAGTTTTTAAGATCTTTGGACAAAAAGATATCTACGCCAAAAAATTATGAAAAAATTAAGAAGAAACACTTATGTTGAAGAAGTTAAGCAAGCAAAGGATTTTTTAAGGAAATTTAAACTCACTTGACAAGGTAACAAGGTCAAGTCGCACTTGAAGTCAACTCCAACATCAACTTGGGCCAAGTCTCAAACCAAGTCGACCCAGAAGACAAACTTGGAAACTGAAGCATCTGAAGTCGCACTAGAAGTCGACTCCACATGTGACTTGAGCCAAGTCTAAGGCTAAGTCGACCCGAAAGAAAAACTTGAACAAGCTGAGCATAAGCAAAGTCGCACTCAAAGTCGACTCCAGCATGCGACTTGGGCAAAGTCGCACACAAAGTTGACTCCACCTACGACTTGGAGAAATAACGTTCGAATTTTTGAACGTTGAAACATTTATTACATGCCAACCATGTCTATAATGTTCAAAATTCTCCCTCCTCTATATATAGACACTCAAGTAAACGTAGAACAACACAAATAAGAGCTAAAAAAGAGGAAAGAAGTGCTACTAAGAGTTTCAATATGCTTTTCTCTACAATTGAGTGATCTATACATTTCAAAGGAAGAACAAGCTTCAAAGTTGTTGTTTGCTTTAAGACTGAACGATTCATCGCTTCTACGATTTCTTCCTCGAGCTAAAACTACCTACACAAATCTATAAAGTGTAGATTTCTTTTATTTCATCTTGTTATTTGATTTTGATTCTTGGTTTGAGTTTGGTATTTCAAACTAAGATATAGCAAAGTAGGGTTGTGATTGGAGTGGAACTCGTCACCTACTTGTGCTATTTATTGTACACATCCCCTAGAGCTAGAATCTAGAAGAGAGTGGAGGCTCTGGTTGTATATGCCCCCTAGAGCTAGAATCTAGAAAAGAGTAGAGACTATAGTTGTATTCGTGGAATATATAGTGGAACCCAAGTCACAAGGGAGTGTGAACTTGGAAGAGTGAGTAGGGAAGGTTGTCTGAACCACTATAAATCTTGTCTATAGTTTTTCATTTCCGCTTTCATTATCTTACTGCTTTCTACTTGTTTCATTAAAGGGGATTAAACTAAACAGGGGTAAAATCTCTAATTAAAGTTTTAAATTTTTAAATAACTAATTCACCACTCCCATTTTGGGCAATTGTCATCAACTCGGGACCAACAAGTGGTATCAGAGCAGGTATTTGAGTTTACCAAAGAGATCTTTGATATGACATCCCAATCCACTTCCATTCCCACATTTGTCGAAGGTCAATCTTTTACTAGGCCACCATTATTTAATGGGAACAATTTTAGATATTGGAAACTACGTATGAAACAACTCATCATGGCTATAGATATGGACTCTTGGATTGCAATCCAAGACGGTGTGATTTTGCCTATTGATGAAAAAGCTTCCAAATGGACCGATGAGGAAGTGAAAATTGTCAAGAGCAACGTCAAGGCTATGAATTCATTATTTTGTGCTCTTACTGCTTCCGAATATGATAGAGTAACCTCTTATTTGACTGCCAAAGAGATATGGGATACACTAACATCTATCTATGAAGGAACTTCTCAAGTCCAAGGGGCAAGGAGAAATATTTTGATTAGAGAATTGGAAAACTTTAGAATGTTAGAAATAGAAAATATTTCTGAAATGTTTGCTAGATTTTCCAAGATTTCTAACGCTTTGAAAGGGCTAGAAAAGACAATTTCTGAATCTAAATAGATTATGAAGATTCTAAGGGCAATACCCGAATCATGAACTCCAAAAATCACGGCAATAGAAGAAGCCAAAAACATAAACACATTAAAGTTGGAAGACCTTATTAGCTTGTTAATGTCACATGAGCTAATCAAGAAAATAAACGAAAAGCACCACAAAGGCAAAAGAGCCATCGCCTTGAAAACTACACAACACTCGGATGACACCACTACATCATCACAAAACGATGATGAAATTGCCTTACTTATAAAATAGTTTAGAAAATTTGTAAGGAAAGGTAGAAATTTTAGAAAATTTAAAGAAAAAAATTCTAAAAAGAAAAAGAAAGAATCAACAAAATGTTACTGGTGTGGTGGTTCGGGACACATGCCAGCCCAATGCCCAACGCCCGAAGAAACTAAAGCAAAGGAGCAAAGAAAAGATCGAGGCGATAATAAAAAATTTCAAAGAAATAAAGGAAGAGACATGTACGTAAATGAAGAGGAATCTATAATATGTAGCTCTTCAAGTGAAGAATGCAAAGTGGATTGCGCAAGAATTTGTTGCATGGCAAATTTTGACATGTGTTTTGCAGCAACGGAAATGTTGGAGCATTAAGCTACATCAACGAACTGTACAAGTAGTCAAGAGGTAACCTCCAAACAAATTTTTTTTTTTTAATTTTCTCTTCTACAAATGAATGCCTCAAATTTGCTGAATTGGAAAAATTTCAACAAGCCTATGATTTATTATATAAGAAAATAAAGAAATTAGGAAATAAGTTTACAATAAAGAAAAGACAATGTGATACAGTAATAATTGTGAATGGTAAACTTACTAAAAAGATAGATAAATTAAAAAGTGAAAAGAATGCATTGGAAATTGAGTTAGAAAAACTCAAAAAGAAAAATGAATCATTAAATGAATCGCTTGTCGAGTTTTCTAATATAGGAGAAAATTCGAAAATGTTCTTTAAAATGTCAACCCAAACTTGTAAGAAAGGACTTGGGAATAATACATTTGAGCAAGAGAAATCTAACGCTTGGAGAAACAACGCCAAACTCAAAATAAATCAAGTAGTTTGGACCAAAAGACCAATCGAGGAAGACTTCCTGTTTCTAGACTTCCAGGAGCTTGTAATTTTTGCAACAAGTTAGGACAAAAGGTTTATCAATGTAAATTGAGAAAATTGCAAAACCTTGGTACAAAATTGGTTAGGATGCCAAAAAGCATTGGATTTATGGCTTCAAAGGTAGATCAATGTAGACTCCAATGCATAACTAACCCAAATTGACCCATAAAATGGGTACCAAAAGGATGAGCTCTACTTGACTTAATTTTTACAGGTTTGACTTAGAGCTAAGGCTAATAACAAATGGTTTATGATAGTGGTTGCTTAAGACATATGACAAGAGAAAAAAGACTATTCTATAAGATCAACCCATGCAATGATGGAACAGTAGCCTTTGGAAATAATGAAAAAGGTAAAATAAAAGGTAAATAAAATGTTTATGAAATTTCAAATACATGTATTGAGGATGTACTATTTGTTAAAGGACTCAAACACAACCTAATGAGTATTAGTCAATTATGTGACAAAGGATATAAAGTTGTATTTGAATCCTCTATATACAATGTTTTTTATGATGAACACATAGCATTTAGTGGCAAAAGACATAAAAATATATATTTTGTTTGCCTTGATGAAATAGAGGAAAAATGTCTAATAGCCATAGAAAATGATCGATGGATATGGCATAAAAGGCTTGGACATATAAATATATTAAATATTAAAACATAGTAGAAAAAGAATCTAGTACAAGGGTTACCAAAGCTCAAATATGACAAGAATAAGATTTGCAAAGCTTGTCAACTATCTAAACAACCCAAAATGTCATTTTCCACCAAACAGAAAATTTCAACAACTAGACGACTTGAATTGTTGCAAATGGATCTTTATGGGTCATCAGACATTTCAACTTTAGGTGGGAAAAAGTACATGTATGTAATTATTGAAGATTTTTCAAAATTTACTTGGATTATATTCTTAGCTAGCAAAGATGAAGCATTTTCTATGTTTGTCACGTTTTCAAACTTAGTGCAAAATGAAAAATAAAGTTCAATTATTTTCATTAGAAGTGATCATGGTGGTGAATTTGAAAATAATCGATTCATAGAATTTTGTAATGAAAAAGAAATTCACCATACATTTTCTGCACCAAGAACTCCTCAACAAAACGGAGTTGTTGAAAGGAAAAACCGAACAATACAAGAAATGGCTAGAACTATGCTAAATAAAAGTAAATTGTCCAAAAGATTTTGGGGCGAAGCTGTGAGTATAGCTTGTCACGTATTAAACCGAGTTACCATTAGAGCAATATTGAAAAAGACCCCATATGAACTTTGAAAGGGCAGAAAACCGAACATATCATATTTTTATACTTTTGAATGTACTTGTTATGTGTTAAATAATGGAAAAATAAATTTAGAAAAATTAGATATCAAAAGTGATGAAGCTATTTTCCTTGGATATTCATCATTGGAAGAGGTAAGTGAAGGTAATGACTCCTACAAACCTCCAATTGATTTGAAATTCAAAAATGCCCATCCAATTAAGCAAGTCATTGGAAATATTTATGAATGAGTAAAAACTAGGTGATCAAAATAAAATATTTGTGGACAATATGCATTTGTGTCAAAGATTGAACCACCACTATTGAACAAGCTCTTAATGATGAAAACTGGGTTACTGCAATGCAAGAAGAACTAAATCAATTTGAAAGAAATAATGTATGACATTTAGTTCCTAGACCAAATGATTACACCATTATTTGTACCAAATGTGTATTTAGGAACAAATTGGACGAAAGCTGACTTATAATAAGAAACAAAGCTAGGCTAGTAGCCAAAGGGTATTCCCAAGAAGAAGAGATTGATTTTGAAAAATCATATGCACCTGTGACTAGATTAGAAGCCATACGCATTTTACTAGCATTTTCTTCTCACATGAATTTCAAATTGTTTCAAATGGATGTGAAA
>JAXCLR010010141.1:0-11866 GCA_035584095.1 Annona squamosa | reverse complement strand
TCTGTCTGTATGTATGTATGTATATTAAATAAAACAACCAACTAAAATCCTTGGACTCCACGTCTAAATAACTAATTATTATCATGTATTCATGAAATAAAAAAATAAAAATAACACCTAAAAGCTCTTTAATATTGCCCACGCACTTTTATTATAATATTATATTATAAAATCTTTCATCTAAAAATATAACAATCAGTATATATGCACACATTTTCTTATTCACATCTTCTTTTTGAATATCTTGCTAGAAAAATCGTATAGTCCACCAACCATAGTTGGCAGGTGATTTATATTACTTTAAATCATACCCATCTTATTTAACCATCCATTCTGTCGAAAGCTCAATCATTTAAAATTTAAAATTTAAAATTTCCATTTAAATAAACCCCTCATACCTTTTTGCCAGTGATATAAAAAAAATCGCTTCCTCAATCCTCCACATCACATCTTCTGTTGGGTGTGTATCTAATGATTTTATATACTCACATCTCTAAATTTCATCCCAATCCTCTTTCCATTAACCTCCACTTACCATTAAAAGAATTTCAATAAAAACAAAAGTTATAGATAAACTCAAGGCACCATTTGTTTTCCTATCCATGAGGTAACGTCCTGCCATTATGTAACGGTCATTCAAGCACCCAATTGATATGAACCAATTGATTGAATGGAAACCAAAGCCCACACACACATATATCAACTCATAAGCTTCTGAGCTATCTTTAAATAAGTGTAGTTAAATTAAATGGGGCCCATCCACAACGTTGTTGTGCATTTTAAATAAATGCATCATCTAAATATTCACATGCCATGTATGTGGGTGGAGATTATTTCCTATAACTAATATATTTCTTTCATTTAAAATTCATGTGTACACATATGTATGCCTTATAAATAATACTATCATTCCTAAAATTTCGTAATAGTAAAATATGTGCCCACCAAGAGTCTATTATTCTCTCTCTCTTTCAAATCTCCTTGGTTAATCCCGTGTATTTTTATCAATCCCTGTAACCACCTCTTATTTCTCCATGCATTCAAATTCAAATAATAACTACCTGCCTTGCGGGCTTCACTTATTAATTGCTGAAAATAAAATTAAAAATTTGCTAACCTCAACACTTCTACCTTTAACTTCTTCCTTAATCATAAAATTCTTAACGATCTAAACGACTATAGTTTTTATCTCAAATTGGTTTAATAAAATACTTGAGCTCACTCTGAGCTTATTTAATATACAACTTGAGCATTTCAAGTTCACGAGCTAACTAATTAATTAGACTAACAAATAATATAATCAATATGACTCTTCGATTTACATTTAATTTTCAACATTTCCAAAATTTCAATTTTATGTAAATTACAAAGTTATCAATAAATTTTTCTTGATAATTAACTATTTACATTATATCAGTTTAGAAAATCATCTGAAAAATAGGGATTTCACAAAATCCAAGATAACGTATGAAATTGTGCATATATGTGAGAGTAATAAATAGGCATGTGGTCTATATAATTTAGTATCATTGAGAATAAAGAAAATCCTAATGAAAGGTTCAAAGAAAGTGACAGTCTGTTGCCCATGAGAGATGCGAGTTGTAATTGTTTATTAGTTAATGAATTACTCGTTTCTCTAACATGGTCAGCGTCTAGCCAAATCTGTGCACTCTATGTGCGTTTGCATCTTATTCTCAACCCTAGTAAGTGCTATTAGAGTTAGAATTTATCATAATAATTTTTGAAATTATAAAATTAATCTATTTAAGAAAAAATATTTTTAAACAGAAACTTATTTTATATTTTTAAACATTTTCTAATATAATATTACAAAATTAGTTTTCAAAAATACTTATTATAGATATTTTAAAAATACGATGGACATGAAATTGACTTTTTAGCTGAGGAATATTTCTTAAAAAACGTAGAAATTTTCTTATCAAACTTATATTTAATACAAATATTTATTAAACTGATTATTTTATATTTATTTTATTTTATTCGAATTAATTTTTATTTATTATAGTTTCAAATATTTATTAAATCAATTATTTTATATTTGTTTGCTTTTAATTTTATTTAAATTAATTTTTTATTATATTTAGTTAGTTTGGTTAGCTTTAATTGGACTCTATTAGATTAAGTTAGACTCGAGAGAGATGGTTAGACTTTGTTAAACTTAGCTAAAATATGTTAGACTTAGACAGATTCTATTAAATACTATTAACTAAGCTCGAAGTTGTGTATTTAAGGCTTAATATATAAGGAGCTAAGAAATCTTTTAGGTTGCCAAATCATGATTAGTATATTAAAAAAAAAGTTAAATTCAGTTAATTTTAGTTATATTCTATTAGATTCAGTTAGTTTTAGGTAGATTATGCTGGACTTTATTATACTTTGTTATATTTGGTTAGACTTAGTTAGATTCCATTATATCTATTAACTAAGCCCTTAACGATGTATGGAAAGTATGCATGACTTTATAAGGAGTTAAATAACATATTACAAGTATTAAACTATGATTATCATATTATTAGTAAAGTTAGATTTCATTAGATTCTATTAGATTTAATTAGATTTTGTTAAATTTTATTCGATATATTTATATAGTTTTATAAGTATTAGATTGTGTTATACTTGGTTAGACTATGTTTGACTTCACTAGACTTGGGTAGATTTTGTTAAATCATTTTAACTAAGCTTTGAATTATGTGTTCTCAAAATGTATATTATGATGATAAATCACAATTGACATATTAATAATTGTAGCACCCCGCCGACCACCACCCAGGACCGATGGTTGCTACGGCAAAGATCCGACAACATCTCCTCAGGATCTGCAGTAATTTCAAAAAATGAATGACCACATTTCTATAAAAATCCACATGTGGCAACCCTAGATATTCACAACTAATTCATTAATTAGATATATGATGTCAAAACCAATTAAACTATAATTATTTCTATCATTCGCATCATAATTGAGATAAAATACACATTTACAATTCACAAATACATTAATTAAGCCTCAACAAGCCATACATCCATAAACCACATCTTAATATAGAATATAAAACTCATTACTTATTGTATGATACAAGCACATAACTATCTCACATATAAATCAATCTCAAATACTACAATCCAAAACTATATAACTTACACCTACCACAATCTGCCTCAATTTGAAATCAATATAAATTAGTTCAGGCTCACAACAAGGCACTTACAATGTCATCTTACTAAAACATCGAAAACAAACACGTGAGTCATTCATGAATGTCATGTCACCAATTGCATGACATGTTCAATAAAAAATGAATGACAAATTCATGTTAAACCAATCATGAATGTCATGTCACCACATGCAATGCAAAATCTAGGCTCTCATTAGCCACACACAGTTACCTCGTGCCACAAATACACATATGAAACAAACAACCTCATGTCTATCAAGGGTCATGAACAACCCTATCCTCATGTCAATGATGGGCCGTGAACAACCCTATGCAAACCAAGCATATGCATCACTCATACCATATGCATCATGCTCATGCTAAAATCATGTCTCATGCTCATTTCAAATCATGCAATATCAGTTTATTAAAACCATTTGCAAATACATAGCTAACAATATCAACCCATTTTCAAAGGGCTTAGCCCCAATTCATCAAATCAACATTTACATGCAAAAGCATACAACAACTCATGTCAATTCATCACATATTCCAACAAACATCCAACAATATCCTTAAGCACAAACTTCAAGCCCCATTTCAATTCATGCAAACCATATCCATCAAGCCTGTCACAACTTCCGTTCCAAAACAAAAAAAAAAAAATTCAACATCACATATGCACCCAAGCATTTGCAACGTATTATTCACATCGTTAAGGTTCTACGCATCTATTTGTGCATGGTTTGTAGGCATTAAGAGTCACTTAGGAATTTCCACAAATACCTTATAAGCAACATATGAAAATCAAACCAAACTCACTCAAAATTCAAGGAATTCCACCCAAAACATAATAATATCATACAAAACCACTTTACTTCCATTTCATCCCTTACATGTATCTCCATCAAATTCCAACAAATATCTAACAGCATCCTCAAGCACAAAGTTCAAGTCTCATCTCAATTCCTACAACCCACACTCATCAAGCCTATCACAAGTTCCAATCTAAATAATTCAACATCACATGTGCCCTCAAGCATTTGAAACACATTATTCATATCATTAAGGTTCTAGCATTCATTTATATATAGTTTCTAGGCATTAAGCTTCACTTGGGCATTTCAACAAACATCTTATATACAACACATGAAAATCAAACTAAACTTAATCAAAATTCATAGAATTTCACCCAACACACAATAATATTATACAAAACCACTTTTAAACACTTTCATTTCCTCATTTACATGTATTTCCATCAAAAACCCAATTTCTAACCTCCCTACAGTCTCTATACAAGCCTTATCTCTCAACAATTCATTCAAATCACAAAAGAAACACGGTGCCCACAAATAATCATAAAAAATAACATGATTTTAGTTCAAATCCATGCTTTGATTCTAAAGAAAACAACTTACTCACCTGAAATTTAGTTTTATTCAAAAATCTTCAAGATTTCCTAAGCTTCTAAGCTCTCTTCTTGATCCAAGAAGCTTTGTTGATGTAAAAATGAGGTGAATCAAAACACTTTTGAATAGTTCTTCGTGGGGGTTGAGAGCTAAGAGCAAGGGGAGGAAGAATGGAGAGAAATGGTATGAAATGTGAAGGATTTAAACCCCTCCCACATTTAAAACAACAAACAACATGGCCTGGGCCGTGTTGTCATGGTTTGGGCCATATGGGCCCAAAAATGGTCCATTTTCAGCTATGTTATACCATAGAAAATATTATACCATTTTGTACATAATTTTCTGTAGACAACTCTGATTGAGACGATTCTTTTTGGTTAGATTTCTAACTTCAAGTATTATCACTCCACAAAATTTCAGCTCAAAATTCCAAAACAAAAAATTTGACATGCATTTTACTACACGGTTTTACTGACAACTTTCACCTGTTCACAAGATAAGTAGTTATAACATGTCAAAACATTCCCAAAAATAAATCAACTATTCAAACGGATCTCTTATCATCATAATATCATATTTATATCATTTATTTTCTCAGAACATATCTTATAAAAAATTTAACCCGTCAACTCAACTCTTTAGCCGTTTGGCCTCTACAAAGGGTTTCATTTGCCCAAACCATATAAATCACCTCCAATTGTTCAAAAATATTTCTCACATATCACACATAAATCTAGCATCTCATACATGGTAGAAACCACCATGTTCCATGACATTTTCAAAATTTCATCTATTAAGTTCATTACTAACCGAATTTTCACTATTAGTCTCAAATTGCTCCATTCTCAAAATTATCATACCTAATTCATTCCTAAACTTCATGAGCACACTTAAGTCATGACTACCATCATTCCCATGCAAATCATAGCTCCCATTAATGATCCTTGGTCATTTTCGTTATCACACTTCCTTTGGGCTTAACTACACTATTAGGCTTATTTTCATTGTCCATCCAAATCTACCATTCAAATCTCACACACAACTATTTATATCCATTCCAAACATGCTAGGTATCACACCCATGCCTAAATACATTTCAAAATGAACTAACTCTAAATAATGCCTTTATGTAGTTCGAAATCCATATGAGAGTCAAATCTCAAACATTCATCATTTCATCAAATCAAGTATTCTTACAAGTCCTAAACAACCAAAGGAACACATGAGAAGTCATATTGGGGTTTCACTAAGCCATTTACCAAAATTTACCCCTCAAATTTCTAGTAACCAAATTCTTTTAACACATTTGCAAGAATTTAGACAATCTCTCACTTATTCAACCTATTAATTAATCAAAATTTCATTATCATATGATTTTGAAACTATATTATACACATCATTGACCATTTATATAGTTGCTAATAACCAGGGCATTACATTCTACCACTCAACAAAAAGTTGTCCTTGAAACTTGTTCAAGAAGCTCATAATCCCTTAGGCATTCAAGAAGCTCACAATCCAATTACCTCAATCAAATCCCTTTAGATTCTATTTGATTTAGTAGAATTCTACTACATTTCATTAGACAGTGTTAAGTTCTACTAAACATAGATAAATTTTTTTAAATCCTATTAACTAAACTCTAAAACCATATATATATGGTATAAATGACCTTATAAAGAGCCAAAAAATATATTTAATGTGTTAAATCATGATTACCATCGATTTTGTTAGATTCAATTAAATTTATTAGATTTTGTTAGATTTAGTTGAATAGTGTGAGATTTTGTTAGACGTGAAGATCTTTAGATTTGGTCAAACTCTATAGATCCACTAAATCTTGTTAAATTTTGTAAGATAGTATTAGACTTAATTAAGATAGTATTAGACTTAATTATACTCTAGAAATAAAAAATAAAATATTTTCAAGATAAAAAAAATTAATTCAGTAATTGTTATACTTGAGAGTACTTTCTTTATATACACTTTAATTAATATAATATATATTTGATACATAAAATATTTTCTCAACTTTGTCAATTATAATGAAATCTTATTAAAAGACAACATTTTCCAAAAAATATTAAATATTGAAAATTAGTTGTGCATATTTTAATGATTGATCCACCAACTAAATCAAATAGATTGATTTATATATCTAACATAAATTTTATCAAAATTATAAACATTCACACATTTTCAAGCAAATATACTTACAATATAAATTACTATAATTTTTTTTTTTTTTCCCCTCGGAGGGCTTTCAATGAATTGAGCTTTTTGTTTAAGTATTAGGTAAAATGGAAGAAACCCGGAAGACACGGTTGCAGAACTTTACTGATGAGATGACTTGTGACAAATGACTTTGAAAAATTGGCACCAACTTAGAAATCTCGATTTGACACTTTCAACGGCTAATTATAATCACGCCATTCTATTCTATTCCACTCTTATGCATTAGGTAACATGGAAGCAGCCGAGAAGGCACGGAACAATAGCAACGAAATTAGCATCCCAATCCGCAGTATAAATTCGTCTCTCTTATTCCCGTTTTACATCTTCAGCTGCGCATCTCTCGTTCTCCACTTTCCGCTATATCATCATCCTCTAAATTCAACCGCAACAGAGCTACTCACAAAGTAAGTCAATCAGTCAACCCTCTCTTGATCTCATCTGTAGTTAGGAAGTAAAGATTCCCACAATTATTTCCTTGCAATAAAGAGGAGAATAATTATCTTTCTAATGTCTTTGTGATAAAGAGAAAAACAATACCATAATCTTTATTTATTTTAAGAACAACTACAATTTTTCATAATTTGTATATTAGTTTCTACCGTTATTCACACTGTCTTTTAATTCACTACAATTTTTTTTTAAAATTTTAGCGATGAAATTAGAAAACATTTTTTGCTGTTTTTGTCACAGTTGCTGCATGGTATTTCACCTTGGAGAATCAAAAATTTCAATTTCATTGGCCCAAAAAAGTATATGTAACGCAACAACCGTGACAAAATTCGTTTCAATTTTTGCTTTGAAAATAGAATTTCCTGTAGTGAATAAAAATATGTATTTAACAAATTTTTTGTTTTATTTTTTTATTCGGTTCTTTCGTTTTATATTTGTTCTACATTCGTGGAAAACATTTTTTTAATTATCACTAAATATGTAATGTGTTCTATATTTGTGGAAAACATTCTTTAATTATCACTAAACGGTATTCTTCACGTACAAAAATTCCACCTCTTAGTCTCTCCATATCTTCAATTAAGCAACCAATTAAGCTATTAATGCTTCTTAATAATTCGTATCACGTTTCATGTCTCCAGGTACAAAACTTGGTTGAAATTTGTGCAGCAGATCAAAAAATGCTTTCTTGCAAATCTTATGGGCACATGATAGTCCTCGTGCACTTGTTAACCTCTTCATTTGTGCTTGCTACTACCAACCTGGAAAAAGCAATCCCATCTGGAGTCAAGGTATGCAGAGCATCTTTAACAATGCCTTAGTTAAAAACGATATTCATGCATTCTTTTATTTTTTTGAAAAAAATTCAAAATAAATGCTAAATTAAATCGAAAAATAAAAAATATTTTTAGCTGCCTGTTAATTGCCAATTTACTATGACCATATGGGATACGATACTATAGAAAAATGTAAGCATTCCTGCATGCCTATTTTTTAGCATTCCCATCTCATGAATATATGAATAAAATAGCAAACGTCTTCCCATGATTTTATATGTGCTTTGGTAGTAGCAATTTCATGAGTAAAAAATGTCTAATGTTTTGCTTGAAAATGTTTGACTTTTTCAATGTTAAAGAGGTTAGTCAGATCCTGTCGAATTATCAATGGACCTTTTCGCCTAAAACGTTGAAGATTTTCTTTATTTCATATGAAAAATTTTCTACGAAAAATCCAAAGTTTATTCACATGGTCACATCCAATACCGAAGTAAACTCAAGCTTAAAGTCCTAGACAATCACAAATACCAAGTTTCGAAAGCAACTTAACCTTATCAAGAATACAACCGATAACAATAAATCAAAACTATACCAAAATAAGATCTGATCAATATAAATTAAGGTCAAGCATGTCTTTTGTCATCATCAAAATCACCAATCCCATATTTTAACAACATTACAAGTGAGGCTACCACGCAAGTATATCCCAGAAGTAATTCCAAACACTTTTACAAGCATATTCCATTATCAAGATAATGATGAATTTTAAACTCATTTTATCACAAATCATGCAAGTCGCAATAATAAAAAAAAGTTTAAATCCACAAATACACAACCCTTTTCCAAAACCCACACAACAGCACAATTTCATCTCACAAAAGCATATTCTTTTCGTCATAATCAATATCAAAAAAAAGGAGAATCACATAATCTTGCACATCTGTTACTCATATATTAAAATTATTAAAAGTTCTCTCTGTTAGCCCATCATAGCAGAATCATCATCCTAATTAATAATCCTGATCAATTGGTCGTTGTATGTCAAATGTGGATCCCAAATTGTTTCCTTTGGCATTAGGTTATGAACGGACGGCTAGCCTTTGCTTAAGAAAATTTAGGATGCGGGATTTATCTGGGGAGCCATTTTCTCAAACTTCTATAATTTGTGGTTCAGAAAAGCACGCAAGCCCTGTTGTTTGTTCAGTGTTCAAGAGAGAGACCGTACAAACCCTTTTAGCTATTTTGGTTCCACAAAGCACCATTTGCTGGGAGTGTTTTGTTTTGGTTTCACAAAGCGCCATTTGCTGGGAGTGTTTTGCTATTGGAAAACGGTAGGAAGGGAGTGGAATAGAATGGATATTATCGATGAAAATAGACAGGGCAGTTATACAGAAAAATATGAGAAAATAATTGAAATAAGAAGTTGACCCTTTTTCTACAATACCAAAACGTATGATAGTTGAGTAATTAATCACTTTAACTATTCGGTCTTCATGGATTAGATTCATTCATGTTACCAAACAATTCTCCTCAAAAGAATACATTTAATACTATGTTATTTTTTTAGCCAAATTAAATATTACTTGAGTCAAATTTTATTATTATTTATAGCCAAATAATTAAGCATATGTAACCAAAGTAATGAATATGGAGTATTTGGCGGTTGGAAAATGGTGCGAATGGAATGAATATAATTGATGAGAATAAATGGGGTGGTTATATAGAAAAATATGAAAAACAATTAATATATATAAGTAAAAATAAAAAAAATATGACACTTGAGTAATTAATTGCTTTAACTTTTCCGTTCTCATGGATTAGAGTCATTCTCATGTTGCCAAACAATTCTCCTCAACAGAACCCATTTACTTCAACAACAATTCTTATATGTCATTTTCTCCTTCCAAATTAAATATTACTTGAGTCAAATTTTATTGTTATATGCAGCCAAATAAGCATATGTGACCAAAGTAATGAATACGTAGCCAACACACAAGTTGCATTTAACGATATTTTTTATTGGTTTTTCTACAATATTACATCTTATTTGACATTGCAATCAAGCTTAAATCTTATATAGGCACGCAACAAACTCCCACGAATTTACATTAAGACAATAAGCTTCTACCAATCCATACAGGAGACCATTGCTTTCTATATTAAAAAGAAAAGTAAATATTTCCACATGTGGGAACAGGATTCAAACTCCTAACCCAGGGACATAACCAGCGTGCCTACCATCAGGCGAACGCCCGTGTGGCCATTTAACAGCATTAGTGTAATGACTCCACAAAAGCAAATTGAAAGAATGGTTTTGCCACGCAGATGATTAAATCAACGTTCAATCAGGTCGATTATTTTGCATTATTATTTTTTATGTTTATATTTATAACCATCTCAGTTTATATTACATTTAAGCACTGAAACATTTTACAATTTTCTAAAAGAGACAACACGCTTCCATGAATTAAACTCCAACCAAAAGAAAGAAATAAAACTCCTACAAAACAAGGGAGTTTAGTAAAGAATATAAATTTCTTCTAAATCTTCATCAAAGACTTATATACGTTGTTATTTTTCAAAGGGTCAAGAACACGTCTCAAATATCTAAGTATTGTATCAATTTTGAATCTCTTAATTTAACCTACATATCTTCTAACAGAAATTCCGTGCAGATGAATGATTTAAATTAGGATAAATTCCTTATATACCTATGAATTTTACCAATAATTCCACTCATACTTATGAATTTTCAATAATTCCTCATATCCCTGAATTTTCATCATAATTTCACCTATACCCTCTGTCATTAAGGATCCGTTAGAGAGGCTGTTAAGTCTTTGGGAAATGAAGAATATGTCCTTCCCTAATTATGATTTTATAGCTAGAAAATTATATTATAAAAAAGTTTTCGTAATTCTACAACTATAAAGTCATATATTATTTGAATATGAATCTTTAACTTAAAGTAAAATAATCTTAAATTACATTAAAGATTAGGCAGATTCGTCATTTTACAAAGGGGCTATCAACCCATTTAATGGATCCCTAATGGCGTGGGTATAAGTGAAATTAGATGGAAATTCTTGGGCATGAGAAGAATTTTTGAAAATTCATAAGTATAAGTGGAATTAGGATAAAATTCATTGGTATATTAGGAATTTGCCCTTTATATTACTACAACATTTTAACGAGAACGAACCAAGTTGTTTTCAGATTTTATATTTGTTGAGATATTGTTTAATTATGTCCATACATTTTAATGTTTGAACGGCGTTACCTCATTCCCATTTTATGATTAAATCAAAATATACTCAATTCATTACATTTATAATTATTTGTTTGATTAAGAATTGAGGTTTCATCTAATCAAAGTTGTGCATGGTCTCCATTTAATAAAGTATTAAATCACTGTAATAAAATTATTTTATGTCTATATTAATTTTAAAGTAGTTAATTTAATATCTAAACCATTTTGCCAACTGGGAGATATTCTAGTTAGGTTGTGTGTTTGACCCTTGTGGGTGCGAAAACACATTTCCTTACTAATAGGGGCCGTTGTATAGATTCTTCCCTCTGGTGGGGTCATTTATAAAAATTTTCTCTATTGCGTTAGAGTTGTAAAAAGGCTAGTTGTAATATTAGATGTCATAGTGTAATAAATACCAATAAAAATTCAAACTATCTAAAATATCATTTATCTATGTAATTATATATATAGAGGGCTGTTCCGGTGCTGTATCACTGCACCGGAACAGCGGTGCAGTGGGCCCAAAATGGGCCCCACATGATCATGAAATCATGATCTACTCCACCC
>JAXCLR010010140.1:0-11883 GCA_035584095.1 Annona squamosa | reverse complement strand
GATTTACCAAAGATTTTTTAAAGAACCCAATTCACCCCTCCCCTCTTGGGTTTAGCCATCAACTCGGGACCAACAACCATATCTCATATCACAATTTACTTTTCAAAAATCTCAACTTATCGATTCTACTCATTTTGGTGATTAACAAAAAGGGGGAGAGGAATGTGGAAATTCTATTTTTTTGGGATAGTCTTCTTTAGTGATTAGGTAGGATGTATTTAGAGCAATATGTAAAGGTTTTATGAATGTATTGACTTGAAATGAATGTGTATGGCTTATTGCTATGAATAGTTTACTATGTTTTAAGACAGTCAATTATGAATGGAATGTTATCTCATGATGTTTGGATGAATGGAATGTTATTTTATGATGTTTGGATGACAAGATATGTGAATTATTATTAAATCATGTAATCATGGATAACCGAATGAAATGAGATGTATGACCTAGTTTTCAATTATCTTGGAAATTAACATAAAAATTAATCTACCATCTTGGGATATGGCAAGCAAATGACACGATAGTACAAATAATAGAATTCATTCATTTATTGAAAGATATATCTTAAATTAGTTTTTTAATCACCAAAAAAGGAGAGATTGTTGTAACAAATGGCAAATCAAGCACAATTTATGTTTTGATAATTAACAATTTAATTTGAAAGGTTTTAAAACACTAACATGAGTGTTGAAATGTTTTAAGGATCAGACACTTCAAGATTCAAAACTTGGTAAATCAAGTCAAATGTCAAATTGACTCAAGCATTAACTTAGGTCAAGTCGATGCTAAAGTCGACTCCAGCATCGACTTCAAAGGGCCATTTTTCAACAACGTTGCCAACGTGGATGCGTGAGCAGGCGAACTCGCAACCGAAGTTGACTTCACATGCAACTTGGGTGAAGTGGCAACCCAAGTAAACTCCTTCAGTGACTTGAGGTATCATCAGGGGTTTGAAGCTGAATCTGACAAACTCAAGTCGCAATCGAAGTTGACTCTGAATACGACTTAGGTGAAGTTGTGCATGAAGTCAACTTAGACATGTGACTTGAGTGGAGTTGCAAACTAAGTCGACCCCAACATTCAACTTAGATATAAAGATCAAATCATGAAGTTTCAAACCCAATGATGATAAGTTCGACTTAAGGAATGTCATTCTAATATGATTTAAGATTTACGACAAGCTCATCCAAGAATGCTCAAATGAACATGACCAAACTCAAAATCAAGAAGTTCCAAAGCTCCTTATGCACAAATGAAGACTTATGAGGATAAAACATGAAGAAACAAGGGAAACTATCCTAAAGGATCAAGTTTACATTATGCTACGGTTCCAATGAGCCAAGTAGAGAGTGAAGTCATAACCCAAGTCAACTTACCTACGACTTAGGTCAAGTCTGAGATCAAGTCGATTTGAAATGAAACTTGACTAGAAAGTTGACTAGTGAAATAGCGATCGAAGTCGACTCTAGTCTGTGACTTGGGCGAAGTCACACCTAAAGTCGAATCCAAGTGCAACTTGGATCGCAATGGGCAAGAAAAATTTGAACATTGGCACATCAAATGCTTGCCACCTACCATCAAACATTAGAATTTACTTATCTCCTATTTAATGCACATCAAATGGAAGGAAGGGAGTTAGCTAGTGCATTAATTAAGCTTCACCTTCTAACTTTCTAGCATTCATTCAAGTGCTTGTTTAAGAGATCTACAAGAACTTTGCTCTTTGACTGCAAGTATTCAAGTGTTCATCAATTCGTTCACTCTACATGTTCTTCTACAACCTAAAAATTTGCTTACACATCTATAAAATATAGATTCTTGTTTTTCACTCCTTTTGTTTGTGATTACACTTGGTTTGGTGTTCAAGACCAAGACCAAGTGAAGGAAAAATAGTGCGTGGTTAGAGTATGTCTCACTTCCTACTTGTGCAAAATTTATAAAGTCCTTCAACAACTGAAACTTAGAAGAGAGAAAGTGCTCTAACTATATTTTCATTGGCATAATGGAACTCAACGCACAAGGGTGTGGTTTTGGAAGAGTGGACTAGGGAGAGTTGTCCCGAAACACAATAATCTCTTGTGTTTGCTTTGCTTGCTCTTCTTGTTATCTCATTCTCTAATTTTTTTATTCAAGGGAAATTAGTTTACAAAAGGAATTACAACTAATACATAAAAATATATTTTTAAGAACTCAATTCAGTCATCCCCTCTTGGATTTTTCCATAAACTCTGAACCAATAGCTTCAATATGTCCTAATTCTGCATTCCTCCATTTAAATGTACTTGAACAGCTCAAGAACTAATCTAACTTTTGCATTTGCAAGTCATGATTAAGATGTCCTCAATATATTCCAATTATAAAGGCAATTTTGGCTACACTTGGATTTAATCCTTTTACCCTTGGATATTTTATGTTAAAATGATGTATAAAATCATGCAAAGCTCATTTGGCCTCTAGTGTTTATGCATAAGATCAACTGAATTTTTTAACCACTTAATTTGGCTAATAAAATAAGTGAAGAAATATTCTTTCATGGGAAGAAACAATGGAACCTTTGGCCATTTCGAGAACCATGTTTGGGCGTCTCCATCGAGCACAACAAGAAAGGCATGACATCTTATGTAGTTACTAAGCCCCATTATGTCAACAATGATAGCAAAAAAGTTGCATATGTGATAATGGGGATCTAACTTTCCATCATATGGTTTGATTGCTAAATGGTGGAGTTTTATAGAAGAGGCTCATTTAAGACGATCTAGGTGAACCAGTTATTAGTTAAAACTAGCATTGAGGTCTTTGGTTTGTATGAGGGGTCAGATCCCCTTAAGGTATTTTTCAGTCTCTTCCTGACCTCCTGTAGAGTAACCATTTTTAGCATCAGATAATTCACGTAGTATGTTGACTAGGTTGTAAACTTCAGCCTGGGATGTCCTAGCTGAGTTGTCATTGCCCACTCCCTTTGAATGTCTTCCGCCATATCGGCATTGTGAGAAATGTCATCATCTCTTAATTGGTTCAACTTACCATAAGTGACAACAAGTTCTTTAGAACTCATGACTAAATACAGCACCATCTTTGCTTTATAATCTGGATTTTTAAAGATGTAATACACCGACTTGTGCACCACCAACCTAAGCCAAAATTGCTGAAAATTCTAGCCACTATTTAAGCTTAGGGCAGTTTATGGAGTCTATATAAAGGCATCCAGCTCCATGCAAGGGATGTGCATTTGGGTTGTGTGTGTGCAACCTGAGAGGAGTGCTTTGTCCATGTGAGTTGTGAGGTGTGTTCATTTGTTATGTGTATGTAAGTGTAGTGAGTGACATCAAAAGCTTAGTGGTTAAGTAAGAGAGAGGGGTGTAATTTTGTATGGGTAGTGCTAGTGCTATATAAGTGGGAGCTTATAAGTTCAAAATAAGGGTGTCAAAAATATTTTTGGATGTACCATTTTTGTTGCAATATTTTATAAATAAATTATTTTTAGAGCATCCCATTTTAAACCAGTGGCATTAGAGACAAAAGTTGGGGACTGTGTTCATGGAAGCTACTCCAGCTAGCTAGACAAGTACGAGAAGATTCTACACGTGCGCAATCCGAGACTGTGAATATGATTGGTCAAGGACCAAGCTTACGTGGAGAAGTGCTAGGCATTACCAAGTCGCCATGGTGGATATTTCTCCTTCGGTAAGCATCATTGACAAGCTAAATTATAACAATTATAATACTTCGTGTTTGTGTATACAGTTTTATCTATTTAGCCAAGATTTGTGGGATATAGTTGACGGCAATGGTATTGTGTCACCCACAAATAATGAAGAATTAAAGAAATGGAAGGAAAAAGCTAGCAAAGCTATGTACATGCTAGCAATAACCATGAAGGAGGAGTCGCTGCAAAATATAAAAGATACTGAAACAACTAAGAAAGCATGAGACACCCTAGCTGCATTATTCACAAGAAAGAATGATGCAAACCTCCAACAACTAAAAAATGAGTTGTTGTCCATCTCGTAGCAAAACATAATGGTGAGTAAATATTTCTTTGAAGTAAAATTTCTTTATGGAGAAATTACAAAATTAAATATAAAAAATTTGATCTCTGAGACTAAGATGAGGAGAATTATCATCAATGGCTTAAAGTTCGAGTACTATGGGATTGTTGTTGCTATCCATGGATGGGCTATAGAACTATCTATAATCAAGTTAGAAAACATTTTGGCCAATCAAGAAGCTTTAGACAAGCAAATGTCTGAAGTTTCACTAAAGGAAGAAGAAAATGTTCTCTTTAAAAAAAAAGAGAGAATTCCAAAGCAGAGATCGAGGAGCTGGAAGACCGAATGGAAGTGTGATATTTGGACCACAATAGGAATCATACATGTGCATTTGACATGTAAATATGAATTATGTATTAATTAACTGATTTATGAATGGTTTTATTATTGTGATGATTTATTACAATTAGTGCTAATAATTAAGGAATAGTGATTAAAATTAATCGCCATAGTCCAATGTGGGTCAATATGATTAGAGTGACCTAATAAGGATTGGAAATGTTAATGTACAATGAATAATTATGTCAATTATCATGATTTAATTAGCAGAGATTATAATGATAATTATGGAATGAATGTGATAAATGTTAGAAAATTAATAACTTGATTCCTTTAAAGCGGATTGAGATGAAATTTGAAAGATAAGCACATGATTATGTGCCCAAACTTATGAGTGGATTGAATTATGAAAATTATGAGGGGATTAGAAAGATAATTATTTATTTTCATCCCAAATTCAAAAGTTAAACTCAAATGGTCATAACTTGAGATAGAAAGGTCATTTTGAGATAAAATTTGACATGAACAGATAAAATGATATAGTAAATATTATGAAAGGATTTGAGTGAGATAATTACCATGAAAATATGCTTAATCATAAAAGGACAAGTGGCATTGACTTAATGTTAAAGCAAGTGCCTTAATGGGTGGTTTAATGACACATATGAGGTGTCGAGGGAGGATTTTTTGGCTTGATTTTGTGCATTTATTTAAATGATAAAATCAAGTGGTTAATTCTTTGTTTAAAAGGCTAACGGGTAGACTCAAAGAGGCATGAAGAGGTGGCATATGTGGCGATGCCTAAGCTTGATAAAGATGCATTTTTTATTTTTTAAAAAATAAAAAATATGCATCTAAATTACCTAGGAAGCTAGGGTGAGTAAATATCATTATTTTGGGTTGAATTTTGTGCAAAAAAATTCCATAAGATCCATGACATGTGGACGTCTCCAAGTGGACAGCTAGGAGGGCTAAATTTAGCCATCATTTAATGATTTTTACATAAGATAAATACACATTTTACTTAGGTAAGATTAAGCCAAGTCATAAAGGGATAAGAGGACATTGAATTATCCTCTAAATGATGTGGCAATGTGGGGTCAAAAAGCTGAAAAATTAGGGGCATAAAAGGGGACTTGGCCGTGACATGTGAGAAGGTTAGAAAGAGATAAAATTCAAGAAGAAAAATTTCCAAAGCAAGGCAGCAGCTAGACATCCCCAGACCACCAAGGGAGAAGAGAGAAAAAGGAAGAAAAAGAAGAATAAAAAAGGAAAATAAAGAAAGAAAGAAAGGAATCCAAGTGGGAAAAGATTGGATCAAAGGTTGCTTAGATTTAAGTAAGTATGGGTTGAGTTTTAAATCTTTTATATCCAAGTTTCCTACCTCTATTTATGAGTTATGAATTTGATTTATAATGAACCCTTAAAGGATGATTTATGATGCCCTTAATTAGGGTATTAAATGAGGATTGAATGAGAGAAATGAATTTAAGGGTTTAAAGAGATTAAGTTGGATGTTAGAGATGATATGGGTCATTAAACCTAGATAGAATTTTCTTAATTCCTCATGTGAAGTTACTGTTTTGAATTAATTTCATGATTAAATTATGAATCATGATTTTATGAATTATATATGTATTAGGTATAAGACATGAACCCTAAAAAGGATGGAACTTAGGGTTAACAACTTAACTCAATTTTCACCATTTTATGATGTGTATGATGCATGAACTAAATCAATGAATCTAGGGAGGATTTAGAGGGTAAAGTACCCTAAACTAAGGGTACTTTGGATGCCCAAAATGTTTGGGAAAGATTGCCCTAAATCTAATTTTTTAGAGGCATACATAAGGACTTCCAAGAGGGCTGAAACAAGGTACCCTACATACTTGCGAAGTGCTATTTTGTAAGAAACCAATTTATGGACTTTAAATATGTGATATTATCCTAAATTTAGGATAAGAAAATCATGATTAATGGATGGAATTAATGAGTTAAAAATCTATTAAGATTTAAGTATTAAAAGAGATGTTGAAAGTATGAAAAAAGGTCCTAAAGTTACTGTTTTGAAATCCTATGATTAATGGATTAAAATTCTATAAATATACCCTAAAATATGTGCTAATTAAGGAGTTTAATCATGCCAAATTAGGAGGTAATTTTCTATTTTGAAAAATTTTAAGAAATACATAACATATGTGTTATAAGATGGGTATACATGAAAGGGTATGTATGGATTAATGATAAATTACTTCTATGATTTTTTAAAATGTAAAAATGCATTAAAATGGGATGAAATGCATGATTATGTTGCTATTTTGATAAATAATCATAATCTTAAATTTTGAGATTAATAAATGAGGTCTAAGACATCAAATATATGCTTAAAGTAAGCACCAACATATAAAATGTGAAAAATATGTGAAAAATAACAAGTATGTGATATGTGTGATACCTGACTTGAAAATTAAAGTGGGTTATATATGTTAATGATTAATGGGTTGGAAAACTAAGTTGTATGCAAGCAAATAAGAATTATATGAATGCAATGTCATTCTTATAAGTATAGGCAAAGGCAAATAAAAGGTGGACAAGAAAAGCAAATGTAATGCAGGTAAGCAAATAACTTTCTAAAGAATTTTTGCTTTTACAAAACTATGATAAAATGTTTGTTTATGATATTTTTAAATGCCTTAAATTATTTAGCAAATGATTTTTGAAATTATTTCTAAGTTGTTTAAGAATGACCATTCCTTTATCTCAATATATCTTAAAATTTTGTTTTAACTTGTGATAAATGATTTGCACAATGCTTTATTAAATGTTGAAAAAAATAACGATTCAAAAGTTTATGTATGAAAAATCATGCTAGCATGTCAAAGATCATGTTTTTGACAAGTTCATGTGCACAAGGCATTAGGTCCACCTCAAAGGTATCAGCAGACCGATTATCCCCCATTGGTGTAACCAAGTCGCTAAGATATGCCCAAAGCCACGTCGCCCTCCCCGAGATGGAAGACGGATGGTTGCCTAGTTAGATTCCATCTTATGATATTCATGTTTCATGACAATGTATTGAATTATTTATGATGTACTCATGATGGGTATAAGGATTATGTTTTCATGATATACACACGAATGGGTATAGCGTTGTTTTTCAAGATGTTTTATATGAAAAATGTTGCCAGCAAACTGAATTGCCTGAAAAATATGCAGCTCGCTTATTGAGTTTCAACTAGTAATTTATTTTTTAAACCCTAAGACAGGTGAAAGGATGGATGTGGTAAAGGAGAATAGGTTAAACAACAAAGAAGGAGAATGTTAATGAATGCCTGTGTATGATTTTATGGATGAATGATTGTATAATGGTTTATATAATTACTTTGATGAATGTATGAGATTTACACTATGATATATGGTGTATTATTGGAAAAATTTTATCGATAAGTGTTAGATGAATGCTTTGCCATGTTATGAATAAATATGATCTCTATGATACAACATGTGTATATCAAGATTTAATAATGGTCTAGATGGGAAAAATGATGAAAAATGAAATATGCATGATGATATTAACTCCTAAAGAGTAAAGATTAAATGGCTAAATATCCAGTAAATCCTGTTGTATGACAAAGCAACAATCCTGATCACGTTTACCAATCAATAATGGTCCCTAAATAAGTCTAAAGATGTGACGCTTGGGTTAGGGCACCACAGGAGGCTACACAAGAAATCAAAATGGAGACTAGCAAAGGAGACAGTAAGGACAAAGCTCTCAATAAGAGAGAGCTTGTCAAGGTAGCAACAAAGAAGAGAAGAGATCCCGACGATAGGACCAATATTACAACTATGGTAAGAAAGGCCACTTTGCTAGCGATTGTTGGTTCAAACGGGCAGAGGATAATGCTACGACCTCTACTCAGAATGAAAAAGAATGAGATCTTCAAGCATCCCTTATAGTAAACGAGCCTCAAGAGATGGCGGCCTCTTACATCACTGAGACAAAAGAGGAGTTGGCTCTCATATTTAGAAGTGAAAAATTAATCAACTATAATAATGATTACATTGTCTATTCTATCTGCTCCAATCATATGATAGGAGACTATAAGAAGCTAACTAATAGTCCGAGTACAAAGGAGGACAAGTAGTTGTGACAGCAAATAATTCCAGACTGCCCATCACCCATGTCGGTAAGACAATGTTTACCCCTTGGTTCAACTCACGGAAGGTACAATTGAAAAATGTGTTCCATGTACCAAGTATTAGGAAAAATTTATTATCTATATTGCAACTTGCCACTTCTAGCAATTATGTGGTATTCAGCCCAAATGATGCAAGGGTATATGTAATGCCCTATTCATAAAAATACTTAATAACTAGTCAATGGGTACTACAAAACCTAAAAAAATTCAGCAGTATCTCCCCATAATATACAAGGGGTAATATGGAATACATGACCTGATATTCATAAAGATTTCAATTTGTAACATTCAATCCTATATTTATATACTTGCATCTTCATGTAATAAGGACATTTATATAGAAGAAAAATCATTAAATGTTACCCTTACAAATCAAGCAAACCTAATGATTATGCATATGTGCATCCACAAAGATTATAATCCAATCCGAAATATCAAATACAATATATTTGTCAAAGTGAATCCGTCTTAATAATCATCTACATATACAAATATCAAAAGAGCACAAATTTTAAAAAGCTGAAATTAAAGATATTGTTATGGTCTTCCAGATTTGATTTTCAACTTGTCTCATCTTGAAGTTCCCCATCTGACCTGTGATCTAAAGGCAAAATAACAAATGATATGAGTCTAAATAGACTTAGCAAGTAGATAGTGGTTAGCATAAAGTGGAAATAAGTGAATTTTGGATGCACATGTTGTGTTCATGATAAGGCATATGGGTCCAAACACCCACTCCCAATATCTTATGCATAAAACCACATATAAATGGAAGAACACAAATAATCCTCTACTCATGTCTATCAAGGACCATGAACAACCCTCTCCTCATATCAATCAGGGGCCATGAACAACCCTTTATAACCAATCATTTTAAACAATACATTATACATAACAAACAAGGATAATTGCCACAAACCACACATACAACAACAACAAAGTTTACTTTAAATTCAACACACAAAACTATCATACAAGCATTTTATCAAACACATGATAGCCGCAAAATAAAGGAACCCTCAATTCATACTCTCATTTGAGCCAAATTGATTAACATCACATGTAACAATGTAGAAACTGTTAACGAATCCTTTACTTCATACAAATCGCGCATTCATAATAAATTTCCCATGAACCCTACTTACCCTAACTGTTACAAACGCTACGCCTCATACCACAAAATTATTAGACACTACACACTCCCACCAGTCCCACATCACGTTTAGCATGAAATTTCATCACTAAATCAAGAAAGGACGACATCTACTTATTTGGATCGTAATTTCTCCTAAAATTAGTGACCCTAACTTGGATCGTAGAGGTTTGAAGCTTCCTCGATTGAAGTCGATGATCTTCAAAGTAGTCGATAGAGCTTTCTTGAAGGGATCTATTGCTAGACCGAATTGAATAGTAGAAAAAGAAGAGAAGAAGCAAAGAATGGGAAGAGAAGAAGAGGGAAAGATAGCCGGGTGTGGGATGAAAATGAACTCTAGCTCACGGGCTCCCCTTATTACTGAACCCCCATCGGGTCGGGTCAAGTCGAGTCTAATCACATTTAGTAATTTACTTTCCCACTCCTACGACTTAATAATTAAAAATTTCTCCGAGGGTGCTGCCCCCTTGACCCCTCGTGACTTAACCAGGCAAGTCGAACCCCGTACCTGCTCTGTGAGGGGAACAATAGTCATAATGTTCAACAATGAAACACTAATCATACACCTTTAAATTTATACTCAATGTGTTAAGATCATAATACATGCACAAATGCACTATACGTCCCCTAGATGTTGTGTCTATATATGTTATGTATCCATTAACATCATAAATTCCTATTAGCATATTCATAACTTACCTCATAAATAGAAAAGGGTTACAATGAAAATAAAATAAAATACCTGGTCCTCATAGTATATTCAAAAATAAGAATAACAATGGAGTTGATCATGGAAGGACATCTGTTTCAGTTTGTCTATGTGATGTTTGCATATACAGTATACATAGACAAGAAAAGGAGGAATCAAACTGTAGATTTGTGGCATGAATGGCATAGTACATGATTTATCAAAAACTAAAACAAATGATGAATAAATCTATGCTCAGAGGCCTTCTATAGCTAGTAAGTTCAAGAAGATGTAGTGTGTGTCAATTGCCAATTTGGTAAAGTACATCAACTATTTTACGAGGAGTCAAAATTTTAGACCAATGCTCCTCTCAAGTTGGTCCACTTACATGTATTTGGATGAATGAAGTAGCAATCTATTAGCGGTCATCGGTACATGATAACCTTCATCAACGACTATTCAAGGTATGTCTGGGTTAATTTTACGAAATAAAAATCCTGTGTTTAGTAAATTGAAGAGTTCAAGCAAAAGGTGGAGAGCGAAGTAGGTAGAAAAATATGGTGCTTATACATAGACAATGGGAGAGAGTATACATCAACTGAATTTTCAAAGTATCTACAGAGGTGTAAGATTTCCTGATAGCTAACTTGCTTAAATACACCACAGTAAAATGGAGTGGTAGAAAGGAAGAATAGGCACTTGGTAGAGCTATGCAGAAGTATGCTGCACACCAAAAATGTGTCACCTAAAATTTTGGTCGAATGCATGAAGATCGTTGCCCATGTTATAAACAAGCTTCCTCAACTCAGACTTGAGTATATTTCTGAAGTTGTGGAGCATTAAACCAATAGAAAGTAACTTCTGTGTGTTTGGATGCTCTTGCTATATATTTATTCCTGACCACCTGCGTAGTAAATTCGATAAAAAAAAAAGTCATTCGTTGCATATTTGTTAGCGATGATAGCTAAAGAAAAGGTTGGAGATGTTGTTGTCCAACCACAGGCTGATGCTAGGTCTCATAAAATGTGAATTTTGATAATGCTTCATCATGGTGATCATCTGTGGAACCTCAAATTTTTAGGACCATGTATGAAACCCTAAGGTCATGAACCCTGGATTATTGTTTTTTTTTATATATAATTGAAGGATCAAATAATTAATTATGAAATATAATTTTAAATGAATAGTAAATGTGAATAGTGGAACCCGAATAGTGACCTTGTGGTTAAGATAAAGTGATAATTTAATCACTTCGGATTAATTTAATCATGAAAAGACCAAATTACAATTTTACAAAAGTGAGATTAAATTATAAATTTAGAAAAGATAATTGATGGGTAATTTTGACAAGCATGGAGACAAAAGGGGACTGAATAAGAATTTACAAAATTTATATTTGGAATTTATAAGAAAATAGATGGTAATTTATTATTTGATGAATATTAGTTATGAAAATGAATTTTTACAAATATTTCGGGAAGGAATTTCAAAATTCTGAATTATACAAATTGA
>JAXCLR010010139.1:0-11886 GCA_035584095.1 Annona squamosa | reverse complement strand
CTCTACATTACATTGCTTTCCATTTTGTTTCTTCATTCAAGGGGATTGAACTTACAAGGGGTTAAGTTTAAAGTTACCAAAGAAATTTTTAAGAACCTAATTCACCCCTCTCCTCTTGGGTTTTGCCATCAATTCGGGACCAAGACCTACCTATTCAAGACCATTTGAATAATGAGGAGAGACCTCTTAGGATTCTGAATCATAAGGTGCAAAAGCTTCGAAATAGAGAAATTGAGTATGTTAAAGTTCAATGAAATAGATATTTTGAAAGCGAGGCTACTTCGGAATTGAAGGAAGAGGTAGAAAGAAAGTATCCCCAGTTATTTCAAAAGTAGACGGTTTCGGGGTGAAACCTATTATAAGGGAGGAGGATTATAATGCCCAGACCCATGTAGGACTCATTTAAGTGCATTTAAAGTGTAATGATGATTTATGGATATTTTTATGAATTGATGAATTTCGCAATTAGGGTTTGCAATTAAAAATAGTGATTAAGATAAATCGCCAAATCCTAATGTGAGTCAAGATGACTAAAGGGGCTTAATAAGGATTAAAATATGCTAATGTGGCATGAATATTTATTTAAATTAATGGAAATTAAAATAAAAATTATGAAATTATGTTAGAAATCATAGAAAATTCATCACTTGACGCCTATAAGGCGAAATGAGATGAAATTTTAAAGGTAAGCTCATGATTTTCGGGTCAACCTTATGTATGGATTGGATTAAGGAAAAAGTAATGAGATTACGATGATAATTATTTGATTTTAATCTCACACTCTAAGGTTATTTTCAAAGGTTCATAACTTGACATAGAAACGTCAATTTGAGATGGAATTTTATACGATTAAATAGAATTATGAAATCTATGGTATAGATGGATGGATTGAATTAATTTAATTACCATGAGAAAGTGCTTAATTGAAAAAAGTGCATAGCATTCACTTTGTGCACCCTAGACTACCATATCATTTATGTTAAAGCAAATGAGTTAAATGACTTGGTTTAATGCTATGCAAGATGTCAAATGGAGGTGAATGAAGCTGAATTTTTTAGAATTTTTTAATTGTCAAATCTGTGAAAAATAAAGGGTTTAAATGCATTGGTTTAATACCTAATATGTAGGTCAAAATGGAGCATAGATTATGTGGCACACCAAGGGACATCCAAGGGCAAATGGGGCAGGAATTTTAATTTTTTAAAAATGCTAAAATGCATATCTAAGTAGCTAAGACCCTAGGGTAACTAACGAGGCACATAAATATGTGGAAATTAAGACATGAAAATGTCAAAAAGCATGCCTAAGAGGGGTATCACCTACTGGATAGCAATGCATTCCATCAATGCATGAATTTTTGATAATTATTAAATGGGTATTTTAGTTGGATATAAAATTTCCATGTCATCAAAAGATAAGTTAGAATTAAATTACCCTCATGACATGTGACAAAGTGGGTCCAAACGCTAGTAAAAAATATATATAAAAGGGGAGGCATACCCATGGAAACGTGCACATGAGAGGGGGAGAGAAAAATCTCTCAAAAATATTCTAAGTGAAGCAACCTTGGGCAGGTCCAAAACCAGCAACAAAGAAGAAGAAAAAAGGAGAAAAAGAGAAGGAAAAAAGGGAAGAAAAAGAGAAAGAACAAATCTAAACAAGTTGGATTCAAGTTAGATTCAATTCAAGTAAGTAAAATCTAAGTTTTGAATCATTTGAATCAAGGTTTTCTCTCTCAATTTATGAGTCATGAATATAGTTCATAAAGAACTCTTAAAGGATGAGTTATGATACCTTGATGAAGGCATTGAATGATTTTTGAATGATATAAATGAGATTTAGAGTTCAAGAGAGTGAAAAGGGAAGCTAGAGTTGAATTTTGATAATAAATCTAACTTGGAATTTCTCGAAACCCTAAATCTTGTTGTTGTATGATTAAAACATGATGATTAAGATGTAATTCATGTTCTTTTGTATTATATATGTTGATTTTGAGCATTTGCTAATGATTTTAGCAAAAATAGAACTTAGGGTTTCAAGTAATACTCAATTTTTTCATTTTTGAGTTAAATATGATACCAAGAAGTGATTAAATGGTTTGTTGATGAATTGTAGGGTAAAGTACCCTAAATTAAGGACCCTTTGGATGATCTAAGTGGGTTACATGAGTTTGTCCTAAATCTGATTTTTTAGGATATATGTATGGAACATCTAAAAGAGGGCCAAAACGAGTACTTTACATGTGATTTTTGTTGCTGTTTGTAAACAAATAATTTATGGATGTTATGGAGGGTAAATGACCCTTGGATTAAGGTACTTTAAGTGTTAAAAAGGGTTTGAAAATATTTATCCTAAATCTAATTTTAAGGATATACGTATGGGCACGTTGAAACAGGTCAAAATGGATACCCTACATACTTAAGTTGTTGTTGTTGTTATGGAAGAAAATAAATTATAATTTTTTAAATATGTGATAATACCCTAAATTTGGGTTAAAAAAGCATGTTTAGTTGCTAAAACTTATGACTTAAAAATCTGTTATGATTTAAGTCTTGAAAGAGGCATTGAAAGAATGAAAAATGGGTCATAACATGGCTGTTTTGGAACCCAATGATAAATGGATTAAAAATCCAAAATTAGACCCTAAATCATGACTTAATTAAAGGATTTAATGATGTTAAAAAATTTTAGGAAATATATAATATATGTGTTGTATGTTTAACGTGTGTGGGACGTATCTATGAATGGATGATGAATGACTTATGCAGAATTGCTAAAATGCAAAATATGAATGAATATGTACTGAAATGTATAAGGATGTTGCTGTGTGATAGTATTGTAGTTATTTCAAATGTTGAGATTTGTTTATAAAGCTTAAAATGTCATTTATACGCTTAGAATGAGCATTGATGTAGGAAAATAGAAAATAGATGAAAAATGATTAATGAGAGATATAAATCCCCATATGTTGAAATTATAAATGATTATTATATCTTTACCCTAAATATGGGATTAAAACACAATATGGAATTGATGATGTAATGCACAAGTGAATGTGTGTATGTATGATTGACTTGAAAATTCAAATTGATTATGTATGAAATGGATTATGGGATTGGAAAACTAAGTAAATGCAAGCAAATGGATTGTTATTGTTGGAAATATATGGAAAATAAGCCAAGTCTATGTTTTGATGATTAACAAATCAATTTGAGTAAGTTTTGGTTATTAACATGTTTGCGGAAATGATTAAAGGTTATAAATTTGAAGAATATAAAGCATGGCAAGTCAAGTCAATTTCCAAGTCGACTTAGGCATTGACTTAGGCCAAGTCGATCCCCAAGTCAACTCCAGCAATGACTTCAAGACGCCGTTTCCATCCAGAGTTGAAATCAAGAATGAGAGGTGCCGAAGTCACATCCCAAGTTGACTCCGGTAGCGACTTGGAGGCATGATTTCTGTCCAGAGTTGAAACCGAGAACGTAAGCTGTCGAAGTCGCATCCCAAGTTGACTCCACATGCGACTTGGGTGAAGTCGCAGACCAAGTCGACTCCAACATCGACTTCAATCGGATAGGGCAGAAACTTCAGAAGTCAAATCGGGGATTAGATCGATTTCAAAGTAGACTTGAGTCAAGTTGAAGATTAAGTTGACTTAGATGTTTGACTTGGAACATATGAAGACTAATCCAAGTCCAAAGAAAGAAAGATGCATGAATTCAACTATTGTAATCAAAATATGTTGGACTTGTTAATTCATACAAAGATCCAAGACTCAAGGATTCAAAGTTTGCAAGTCATGGAGCTAAAGGACATCAAGCTAGAATGATTATACAGTGTTCCTAGAAATATAAATCAAGGGAAGAACAACCAAACAGAAGAAATTCAAGCAAGTAATGCATTCCAAGATTTGAGTTCTCAAGAAATCAAGAAAAGGAATCCAAGGTGTTTTATGTAAATAATCATACAGTGCTCCAAAGAGATATAAATCAAGGGAGAAGAATCAATATGAAGAAAATCAAGTGATCAAAGTCATTTCTGAAGATTTCAAGTTCCCCAAGCAAACTACCGAGGTGAAGTCGCACTCGAAGTCGACTTCACCTGTGACTTGGGTCAAGTCGAGGACCAAGTCGACCTAGAATGGAACTTGAAGAAGTTGCGAACAGGCGAAGTCGCACCCGAAGTCGACTCCATCTCCGACTTGGGCGAAGTCACACCCAAAGTCGACTTCACCTGCGACTTAGGTCGCAACGGTCGAAAAATTTTCAAACGTTGGCTCATTAAATGCGTGCCACCTACCTCCAAACGTTCGGATTTCCTCCACAATTATAAAAGGCATTCAATATGATCGAGGATGGTAGCTAAGAAGTCATTGAATGAGCATAACTCCCATCTTTAAGAGCTTTAAGTGATCAAGCCAACATCTAGAAGAAGAACTTTACTTCAAAACTGCCAAGAGCTATTTGCTGAATCATTATCATTGTTGTACAAGTTCTTTTCTGTGCCAAATCTGCTTCTACATAACAGTAACGTGTAGAAACTTTCTTTTGACAATTCTTGTTGTATTGAACCTGATTTAGTTTGGGTAACTAAGATCAAGTGTAAGCAAAGTAGTGTGTGATTGTAGTGAAACTCGTCACCTACTTGTGCTGTGGATTGTTGATGCCCCCTAGAGCTGGAATCTAGAAGAGAGCAGTGACTCTAGTTGTATTTGTGAAATATAATAGTGGAACCCAAGTTACAAGAGGTGTGAGCTTGGAAGAGTGGACCAGGGAGGTTGCCCGAACCACTATAAAATCTTATGTGTTGATATTTGTTTCTGCTCTCTACACTATATTACTTTTCATTTTGTTTCTTCATAAAGGGGACTAGATTAATTTGGGGGTAAAGTTTCTATTTAAGTTTTAAATTTTCAAAATACCCAATTCACCCCTCCTCTTGGGTAATTGTCATTAACTCGGAACCAACAGTTATGTGTGGTGCCCAGCCCGAGCGTCACAACCTTACTCCAAGATCTAACGATTGGTAAACGTGATCAGGATTGTTGCCCTCTCATACGGCACCCTTATTGGATATTTATTCACTTAAACTTAAATCTATAGAAGTTTATATCATTTCATACCTTCAATTTTCATCAAATGCCTTTTCAGGCCATTATCCATTTAAGATATACACATGTGATCTCATAAATTTCATACTTAATCATATCATGATAAATCATCCTTAATAATTGACCATAATAATTTTTCACAGTCTATGGTCACAAAACCATAACATAATTCATATACAACATTATTTCACAATTTAATATCATCATTCATACATGAAGGCATATATAGGTGTTCATAAGAATTCATTCATTATTGAATCTCCACTTGTGCTCCTTGGCTCCTTCCTTTCATCTGTCTTTGAGTTTGGAAAACAAAACATGAGTTGAAACTCAATAAGCAAATTATAAGGTTTTCAGGCAATTCATTTTGAAGGTAACACTGTTTAAAAGCATTTCTCTCCATTTGGTAGGAGAAACTTAGCAAGTGATCAACTATCTGCGGAGCAGAAACTTTTTCATAAACCATTCATAAACTATTCATAAACCATCTGTGTAAACCAATCATGGAAACTAGTTTAATCCCAATTTTGGGCATTTCATAAACATTGGATGTGCAAATGCATCATTTTCATTCATGACATAATCCTTCATGTAATGGTACGCTAGCTCGGGGAACATTCTTTTATAACATGATCCTTTCCATCCTTGGCGCCTGACCTTCCGACTTGGCTACATCAAGAGTGGACTCCTTGTCCTGCTTTCTACCTTGACTAGCCTACTTGATTTCCATTCCATGCATAACTTTCGTCACCCTGACATTATATACCTCTTACACATGGAAACTTGTCATTCTCATGTATAGAATTTTTTACACCATCCCTTTTAAACACCGTTTCAATGAAACATTGTTTAAATCCATGTTTCATCACTTTTCATACATAATTGAGAAACATAAGCAATTAATTTATCATACGTGAAATAACATTTCAACAAATATTGAAGTAAATGAATGGTCATCCTTAAATAACTTGGAAATAATTCATCAATTAATTGTAAAATGATTCAAAATGTTTAGAACATCATTTGCAGTCATTTTATTATATTTTGATAAAACGAAAGTCATTTAGAAAGCTGCTTGCTTACCTGCTTCACCTTTGCTTTCTATGTCGCTTAGCTCTTTGCCTTTGCCTATACATATAAAAATGGCTTTGCATTCATAACATTTTTATTTGCTTGCTTAGTTTTCCAACCCATAATCCAGTAACATACATAATCAACTTAGATTTTCAAGTCGATCATACATACATGACAGACACTTGTGCATCATAACATTCATTCCATACTTCACATAATATGTTTTAATCCCATATTTAGGATAAACATATAGCATACATTCACATACATTCATAACTCAACATATGGTGATTTATATCTCCCATTAATCATTTTTCATGCATATTCCATTTTTCTTACATTTATGCTTATTCTAAGCATATAAGTGACATTTTAAGCTTCATAAATAAATATAAAAAATTGAGATAATTAATCCTTAATCATACAGCAACTTCCTCATGCATGTTATCACATTCTCATGCATAGTTTGCATTTTATCAAATTCTTATATGTCACATATAAACCATTTACATATATGCTTCACATATGTTCAAAATACAACACATATATTATGTATTTCTTAAATTTTCTTAAACTTTCACCCATTTCCATCATCATTAATCCCCTTAATTAACATATACTTTAGGAGTTAATTTCGAATTTTTAATCCATTCATCACTGATTTCCAAAATAGCCATGTTACAGATTTTTTAAGTCATAATTTTCAGCAACTAAACATGATTTTATTGACCCACATTTAGGATATTATCATATATTTAAAATCCATAATTCGTTGGCTTCCATAACAGTAACATATTCATACATATAGGGTATCCACTTGACCCATTTTGACGTGTCAAAACTTATGTCCACAAAAATCAGATTTAGGCTAATCATTTCAAACACTTTTGGACACTCAAAGTACCTTAAACATAGGGTATTTTACCCTCCATAACATTCATAAATTATTTCATTACAATCAGTAACAAAATTAATAAGAAAATCATCCGTTTTGGCCCCCATTTGGTTGTCCCTCAGGCATATCCTAAAAATCAAATTTGGGGCAAACTCATCTTGCCCTCTTAGGCCATCCAAAGGGTCCTTAATTTAGGTTAATTTATCCTAAAATTCATCCATAAACAACTTGAGTGCTTCCTTGTATCATTTTTAACCGAAAAAATGGAGAAATCGGGTCTTTTCTTGAAACTTAGGGTTTCATATTTGCTAAAATCATCAACCAATGCTTAAATAATCATATGTAATTCAAAAGAACATGAATTACATACAAATAAACATTCTCAAATCATACAGCAACTTAGTTTAGGGTTTTGATATTTTTCAAGTTAACCTTCATCTCAAAATCCAACCTAAACTTTCATTTTTACTCTCTTGAACTCTTGATTTCATTTAAATCTTTCAAAAATTATTCAACCCCCATGTTAAGGCATCATAACTCATCCTTTAAGAGTTCTTTATGAACCATATTCATGGCTCATGATTTGAGAGAAGAAATTTGATTTAGGTGATTCAAAACATAAATTTCACTTACTCGAATCAACCCTAACTTGAATCCAACTTGAGTTACTTGGTTCCTCTTCTTTTTCTCCAATTTTTCATTCTCATTTTCTCCTCTTTTTCCTTCTATTTTTCTCCTATTTTCCCCCTCTTTTCCTTGCTTTTTTGGGTTGTGCAAGGGCTACTCAAGACTTAGCAAAAGTTTGGGAAATTTCCTCCCCCTTCTTGCCTTGCATGTTCCCAAGATAAGCATCCACTTTTTGATTTTTTTAACCAGATAGTTGGACCCATTTGGCACATGTCATGAGGGTAATTTATTTCTACCTTATCCCTTGATGATATGACATTTTTATAACTAAGTAAAATATGTATTTTCTATTTTACAAAAATCCACAAAATCCATGCATTTATGCACCATGTTGTTGTCCACCATTTGCAACATCCATGAAGCTTCATTTTCAACGATTTTTGCCAAAAATTCCACATTTTTAATTTCCCATTTACTTCACCTAGGTTTTAGGCAGCTTAGACATTTTTTTAGTATTTTAAAAAATCCAAATATCAAGCATATCCCCCCTTGGACGTCCCTTGGTGTGCCACCATACCTAAGCTCATTTGAGCTAAGTTTAGGTCATTTAATGAAGGCATTTAATCCTTGAATTTTCCATGAATTTGACTATTAAGTAATGCTTAAAAATCCAGCTCAATCCATTAAAAAATTGACATCTTGCATAGCATTTAATATGTCATTTTTAAAAATATTTTTTATTAAATGTTGTGGTAGTCTAGGGTACACAAAGTCAATGTTAGATAGCTTTTTCTAATTAACCACTTTACCATGGTAATTATCTTAATCAAATCTACTCATTCCATAAATTTCATAATTTTATTTCATCGTTTCAAATTTCATCTTAAACCGACGTTTCTACGTCAAGTTATGAACCTTTGAAATTTTTTTTTGGAGTGTGAGATTAAAAATAAATAATTATCACCTTAATCTTATCACTTGTGCCTTAATCCAATCCAATTATAAGGTTGAGCACAAAATCATAATCTTTTCTTTAAAATTTCATCTCATTTCGCCTTATAGTTGTAAAGTTATGAATTTTCTATAATTTTCAACACAATTTCATCATTTCCATTTTAATATCCATTAATTAAATCATGGAAATTAAAATAAATATTTATGACACATTAGCATTTTCTAATCCTCATTAAGCCCCTTTAGTCAACTTGACTCATATTGGGCTTTGGCGATTAATCTTAATCACTATTCTTAATCACAAACCCTAATTGCAAAAATTCATAAATTCATGAAAATCATCTAAAATTCATTTAAATAACACATGTGTCATATTTATCGACCTACTTGGGTCTGGGTATTACAATCCTTCCCCCATTATAATAGGTTTTGTCCCGAAAATGTTCACTTTTCAAATAGCTGGGGGCACTTCTTTTTAACGTTTTCCTTTAATACTCAAGTAACCTTGCTTTTAGAGTATTAGTTCCATTAAACTTTGACATATTGAATTTGTCTATTCTGAAACTTATAATCCAAAATTCTTATCTTAACTGGTTATATCCACCATACTTAG
Organism: Annona squamosa; assembly: GCA_035584095.1. Lineage (NCBI taxonomy): Eukaryota > Viridiplantae > Streptophyta > Magnoliopsida > Magnoliales > Annonaceae > Annona > Annona squamosa. The sequence continues at coordinate 2,613 of JAXCLR010010139.1, read as the reverse complement.
TTAATCTTATCTAACATGCATATAGGGAATTCAATCTGTATTATCTTATTAGTTTCCTATACAGGTAGTGCATGTGTAGTTAAATATTGGCAAGCCATGAACGAATGGTTATTACTAACTTCAAGCAAAGCCATTGCCAAACTTTCTAAAATTTAATTAATACTTGCAACCACCTCATTCTTTTGCTCCTGTGACTTCATTTGAGTTAAGGCATGCACGTATACCGGGTTCGTAGAGGTAACTTGTCGGTTAGCTACTCCGGTTATCCTCAATTGGGCGAATCTTCTATGCCATTGCAACATTTGTACCTTACGCGACAATTGGGGCGATGTGCCCTACCTGATTATAAACATAGCATATGATACCAATTTATGTGGTATCATACATATCCTTTCATCATCCTTTATTTTCTCTCATTCCTCACTCTTTAGCTATATGACCCATTTGTCTACACTTGTAGCATCTGTTTGATTTTTTCAAACATTCACCTTGATGATACTTTTGGCACTTTTTACATAACAGAGAATTCTTCTTAGAGGTACCTTTACCTTTTTCCATCCCTCCTTTCTTACTCTTTTCTGTCCCCATTCCTTCTTCCGTATTTCTTTTGGGGCTTAAATTTCCTCGTCTTTGACAAATCCTTAAGTTTTGCCCATGTGATTCTGGTCTACCCCTCTTGGGTCTACTTGTTTCTCCAACCTCATGCTGGCTGAGAACTTTTGTAGTAATTTCCTTTCCCTTGTTCGTTATAACCCTCGTCCTTGTATCAACCATGGTGCTTTTTCTGAATATATCAAAAGCATATAACCTTCATTCATGGTTAGGGTTAGGTTATAACATATGTATCTCATCATCATATGATTAATTTAACATAACCGGATCATTTAATCTTAATCATAGCATATTCCATCATTCATCAACATAAACGTCCATAGACTTTCACAGTCATTCATAGTTATTTACCTCGGGCGTAGTTATGCCATCATAACTATTCATAATCTATCATTCATGTGTTAACATCATTCACATGAAACTAGAATTCCATCATGACACTCAATTCTAACACATTATGGCATAGCACATTTATATAGATCACATTTATGTACATATCAAATCATTATAGCAAACCATAGCATCATGATCCATGAAATATAGAAAAATTCATCATCTACTGGGACCCCTCCTTATACAATGCCTCTTACTAGGCGAGACTTATATGGGTTCCTCGGGAATATTACTAGTGTCGGCCATGCAGGGGGATCAACATTAACGTTACCGCCCTCATCATCATCAATCCTTAAAGGTTTGGGTACTGAGTAGGAGTTATTACTTATATTAGCAGTACCTTCAAATCTTAACTCAGGGTTTATACTTACTCGTCACTGACGATTTTTTTGACTTACTTGTCCTTTCTGCTCTGGTCGCTTAGATCTGCTACCGGCTTCTCTTATTCCCTGTTGACTCATAGATTCATCATTCATAATTGCCTTTCCCTTGATCACCTTAGCTCTTGCTCTGGTGATAAGCATGTTGTAGAAAATAACATGTAAAATCATATCATACATTATCAATTATATAATCTTGAAAGATCAATGACCTTTCCTTTTTCATATACACTTAGCATCTAAATAAAATCAAATGCACTTCTATATTCATAATATAATTATCAAACATCATACATTTATTGACTATCTTAAGAAAGAGGATTTCCTTTTTCTTACATTTCTCATTTCTATCTTCACTTTTTATGGTGTTAGGTTGCTTTTCCTTACCACTTTTTCATCTCATTTGATACCTTTGCCATTCTTCCTTCATACATCATCTACATTATGAAACATAGCAACCAGCTACATATTCCTAAATAATCATATCATCGATCATCATAAGACATAGTAAAAGACAACATATGTCATATGTCCTATGATTCCAATCTATCTCTTTCATCATAATCATAGACAACTCATCGTATAATCACATATCTAACATCATATACTATCAATTTTCATATGTAGAAAGTTTTCTACACCTATTTACCAATCCATGCTCTAATACCATCCTCTGTGGCACACCAGCCCAAGCGTCACAACCTTACTCTAAGATCTATCGATTGGTAAACATGATCAGGATTGTTGCCCTATCACATGGCGAGCTTATTGGATATTTATCCACTTAAACTTAACTCCTTAGGAGTTTATATCATTTCATACCTTCAATTTTCATCAAATTCCTTTTCAGGCCATTATTCCATTTGAGGTATACATATATGATCTCATAAATTTCATACTTAATTATATCATTATAAATCATCCTTAATAATTGTCCATAATAATTTTTCGCCTTCTATGGTCACAAAATCATCACATAATTCATATACAACATTATTGTTGGCCCTGAGTTAATGGAAAAACCCAAGAGGGGAGGGGTGAATTGGGTTCTTACAGAAATTCTTTGGTAAATAAAAACTTAACCCCTTGAAAGTTTGAACCCCTTGATTGAAACAAATAGAGAGCAATGAAATAATGAAAACAATAAGGTAAACAGTAGGCAAGATTTATAGTGGTTCAGGCAACCTCTCCCTACTCCACTCTTCCAAGCTCACACACCGTTGTGACT
>JAXCLR010010138.1:0-11895 GCA_035584095.1 Annona squamosa | reverse complement strand
CTGATCCTCATCACTAATTTTTAATTGTTTTGCAGCTTAAAGTGGACAAGTTTAAACTAATTGAACTTTGTGGCACATCGGAATTTGAGTTTACCAGCGTGAGATGCAACTTCATTGCGATTGTTTATCTCGTTTGAAGTTGTGATAATTTTTTATTAATTTTTGTGAGTCATGTTTACAAGTGCGTAGAACTTTTATTAGTATTTATTGTTTTTATAATTATCATTGCTTTTGTTATTTTAAAAATTTGGCTGAACAAAAAGCTTAATTAGCATTGATAATATGTGTAATCTATTAGCCTAATTTCTAACCCGAACCGGACCGATTTGAGGTGGGTTGAAATAGGGTTGGGTTAAGGTGTGAAAAGTAAGGTTAAAAATAGGGTTGGATTGGGATTTTACAAGGTGTGTTAGGGTTGTATTTGTCCCAACCCGAGTCAACTCGACCCGATTTACACCTCTAATTCAAACCAAATGGCCACTGGTGGTGACGCCCTTTCGATTGTCAACGCAGCATTTTTGACAGCAGCAATTTTCATAGCATATGGATGCAGCACTTTCACAGCTACGCAACGTGTGGTGGTGGCGCATTCTCTCCAAGCATTCCGTGAGAGCGTCCATCATTTAGGACATTAGGATAAGATTATGAGTAGAAAAAATATTAGTATATTGGTAAGATAAATATAGATTGATGTTTGAATATTATAAGAATGTCTCATGGGCTTATTGTAATACAAATTAAGGTGATGCAAAAAACATGAATATAAAAAAAAATCCAAACCAAATGAAAATCAATTTTTCTTTGTTGAAAAATTGCCCGCCTAGCCTCATGTCCCGCCCGCTGCGCATCCGCACCCAATTTCTACAGCCCATATGACATATCCCTCTCCCTCTCTCTCCGCTGTAGTTACACAGCCCTGGACCCCCTTTTCCCTCTTTTTCCATCTATTCCATCATCATCTCCCCTTCTTCCGCTGTCTCCCTGCCATGATTTCGCTCTCTTCCAACTCTCATCACAGTGCCTCCCTCCCTTCCACCATTTTGCGCCCCAACCGACTCCGAGATCCTACCATTGCTTTCCATATTGCAATTTCTATGACAGGACAACACATCGAGTCTTGCTGCAGGGTGAAGAAAAGCGATGCGAGGGAGATCGAGAGTTTCTACTTTCAAGAACTCTGTCAAAGCTCTTGACCAAGGAGAGCAGGCTGACGGTATGTATAACACAATCCACCATCTTCTCCTTTTACTTTCCTTCGCATTTTGGGGGAACCCACCAAAAAAACAAATCAACGACCCATTTTAGCCTTTTTCCTGGCCGATGAAATTCTTGATGATGCATTGTGTATTTTGTCTCCATAGTCACCGAATTGATTTACTCTCTTTATCGTTCGTTTGTTTATTTTTCTTTTTTTTTCGGCTTCTATTTGATTTGGCTCGAACAGAGCACAGCATGGGAAACTACCAAACAGCTAGAGTGCTTTTTGAATTGCTATGTGCCGTCAATAAGACTGAAAAAGTTGCAGAAGTAGCCCCTGAGGTTGGTTCTTTAGCCTTGCAATTGATGCAATGCCATTTCTTATTCCCTGAAAAACTAACATCCGTTGTTATTTAAATGTTTGATATAGCTGTTGAATTCTTGTTGGAGTAGTCTATGAAATAAAATGGGATTACCATTAAGCAAGCAAATCTTATGATACATTGCCACTTTTGGTTTGTCTTGGCCAATTTCAATCTCTTTAATATAAAAATAGTGCAAATATCACAAATAGTAAAGTTGTGAACCGCGGTCCATCCCCTGTAGGTCCGATAGGCAACTGCGGTGCACTCGGACCTGGGTGAAGGTTTTCGGAGAGGATAAGGGAGATCCGGGGAAATCAGATAGAAGGCGATTGGGTGCCAGGCAAGAAGGGAACGGAGAAGAGAAACTGCCATGAACCCGAACATTGGGGCGCTGCTAGGCAAGGAACTTCAGACACTAGCGATATCTACCATGGCGATAAAAAAGATCTCTTCGGGACCAGATGCTTCAATCTTGTGCTCGCTGTGGTCGTCGAAGACGTATAACAAAGAGATCTTCAAATCAATTATGAGGAGACTATGGAGGCCGAAGCACTCTTGCCAATTTAACGAAGTGGGAGAGAACCTGTACCAAGTAGTTTTTGGGGAGTTGGAGGATAAGAATCGTGTTGTCAATGGATGTCCATGGATATTCGAGCGACAGCTGGTGCTAATCTCTGAATTGAAAGAGGAAATTGATATTGCACATGTCCTGCTCGTGAAAACGCCACTAAGGCTGAACATCTCCGGAATTCCTTTTATCATCAACAAAACCATCTTAGGGACACACATTGGGACATCCTTTGAAAGCTAGACAAAAATGGAGATCTCAAAAGCTGAAATCAAGATGAAAGTGGTAGTGGATTGCCGAAAGCCTATCAGAAGAGGCATGTATATTCAAATCGCCTCCCAACAAAAGCAATGGCTATCGTTTCAGTATGATAAGCTGCCGCTGTTTTGCTACATGTGTGGAATTATGGGACATATCCATAAGGAATGCACGGGAAGAACAACGATGCAATAACAGATGGCGGAAGAAGAGATGCCCTACGGCAGCTGGCTGAGAGCAGGAATCATACACTTAAAGCCTCAGTTCGAAGTCTATAATACCAATAAGGCCGTACCTGTTAAGTACCTAGGGGACTCTTCTACCAGAGGAAATCAGGGGGGGCGAAACAGGTATTAAAGGCATCAGTGGCAGATATGCGAACAGTGGGGAGGGAGAATTGGAAGAAAGGGGGCAATAGACGAGCTCTCCTCTGTCATACCAGCGTCCCTCCTGTGTTATGGAGGAGCTCCAACCTGATGATGCAGACTCATGGCCTTACAATCATAGAATGATGCAAGGGCACGCCGAATAGAACCAGCCAATGACCCCAGTGGACCTAGAAGAGGAAGACAGGCCACGAGAACTATTCTCCCCAGGTATCTAGCAGCTGACGGATCAGAGGCCTGCTGTTTGCATTATGGAACCTATCCTTTCATTAGCATTGGACGGCAATGTAGGAGGCGGAGGTCAGTCTAGTCCTGACAAGGGGCAGCGGGGTCGGGGAATGCACCCTAAGCTAGATGATGCAATTCATGTAGAAGAACAAATGGGGAGGAGAGTAGGGAGTCTAGACAAAATGGAAGGGGAAAGTGAGGAGGCTGGTAAGCAAATGATTGGAAGGGAGGATGAGGGGCTGGTTGAAGTTCAGGTTAGGCTAAGGGATGATAGCAAAGGGATTGGGCGGGGGCCGTGGAGACCCATGGAAAAGAAGGGTAGATGGAAGAAGAGAGCCAAACCGAGGAGCGACAAGGAAAAGTGGGCACTACAGGATATTCAAATGACAGATAATCAAAAAAGGGGCAGAACTAGTGATTAGAGGGCATAGATGCAAGTACAGAAACGAAGGAGGAGCTTGGGGAGTTCCGATACGGGAGAGGCGGGGCTGCGCACCTAACATGGCCCTACTTGTATGGAATTGCCGAGGGCTTGGGAACCCTCGGGCAGTTCGGTCTTTCCTTGATTTAGTCAGAAAAAAGCTCTCTGTTTGGTCTTCCTTTGTGAAACTAAGTGCTATTCCCAACAGATGGAAGGAATTCGAAGAAGACTCAATTTTGAAGGATGTTTTGCCGTGGACCCTCAGGGTAGGAGGGGAGGTTTGGCACTCTTATGGAACCATAACAAACCGACCAGTATCAGAAGATTTTCTAACAACCACATTGATGCAAATTTTTGCGGCTGGTGTTTTACGGGGTTCTACGGACACCCCGAAGCTCATCAAAGGCACCAAAGTTGGCACATTCTCACGCAACTAAGTTTGGAATGCACGGACCCTTAGCTTGTGATCGGGGACTTTAATGAGGTGATGGATCACAGTGAATACAATAGCGAAAGATCCTGGCCTCAGGCCCAACTTGACCGCTTTCGTGACGCTTTGGATTGCTGCAATCTTATTGATTTGGGATTTACTGGCACGCCAATCACATGGAGAAACAACAGAAGAGGACGAGACAGAATTGAAGCGAGACTGGATAGAGGATTGTCCACCCCATCTTAGCTTAACTTGTTCCCTCATGTAAAAATTATCAACTTACAGGCTCCAACTTCCGATCATTGTTCGTTAATGCTCGTTCTCGAGCCCAATCACGACAGAAGGAAACCGGCAAGAGAATTTCGCTATGAATTATTTTGGAATAGGGACGAAGAAGCCACTAGGATTGTAAACCAAGTTTGGGAGGCTCAGCCCATGATGGAGATGAAAGTTGATGAAGAGCTATGCTGGAAATCTGAACGGACTGCATTGGAACTTTCCATATGTAATCGAAGGAAAAGGGGATATCTTAGGAGAAGGATTGAGCAGAATCAGAGAAAGGTTGAAGCCCTCTCAAGCAATGAACGAAGCGACCGAAGGGATGCAGCCATCCAAAAACTCAAACTCCAGATCAATCTTTTATTGGAGGATGAAGAGCAGTTATGGAGGATGCGGGCCAAGACTCACTGACTTCGGGAGGGTGATAGGAATACCAATTTTTTTCATCAGGCTGCTTCTAACAGACGAAGAACTAACACCATTGAGGTGCTAAGGGACCAGGACGGTAAGTGGGTCCGGGAGCAGGACCAACTTTTGGATATGGCTGTTAGGCATTTCTCTGAGGTTTTTTCATCCTCTTCTCACTCAGAGGCACCATGGTTGGAGTTAGTTATTATCAAAAGAATCTCTAATGATCATATGCAATGTCTAACAAGGCCAATTCTGCCTGAGGAGGTAATTAAGGCGGTAAAGGGTATGAGGCCTACCAAAGCACCTGGGCCTGATGGGCTGTCGGCAGGGTTTTACCAAAGGCACTAGAACACTGTGGGTAGCGACATAACCAAATGGTGCAGGACATTCTTTGAGGAAAGGGACCCAGACCAAATGCAAAGGCTCATAAGGGATCTCAACACCACCACATTGGTCTTGATTCCGAAAAGAGCGGGAGCCCAAAACCTCTCTCATTTCAGGCCGATTAGTCTATGCAATGTGACATACAAAGTCTTGGCTAAAGTCCTCGCTAATCGACTCAAGATTGTTCTCCACGAAGTCATTGGGGAAGAACAGAGCGCATTCGTCCCGGGACGGCTGTTTATAGACAACATGTTAATTGCTTACGAAGCAATCGACTCTATCCGCAGGAGGAAAATGGGACGAAAGAACGAGATGACGATCAAGTTGGACATGTCTAAAGCATATGATAGAGTGGAATGGAACTTTCTTAAGCAGGTTATGACAACTATGAATTTCTGCCCGGTGTGGGTGAATTGGATTATGAGCTGCATTTCAACTGTCTCATATAGGGTGAATATCAACGACTTCAAATCTCCATATTTCCAACCCCAAAGAGGATTAAGACAAGGTGACCCACTATCCCCCTACCTCTTTCTATTAAGCGCGGAGGGGATATCTGGGCTTATTCATCAGGCTATTGCAAGTAATGTTTTTCATGGTATCAAACTCAACGCAAACAGACCGACGATATCCCACCTGCTCTTCGCAGACGACGCCATCATCTTTCCGAGGACGATGGAGTGGGATGTCAGGGGCCTACTCGATGTGCTAAACCGATATAAATGTGGACAAAATGGCTATTTTTTTAGTCCAAACATTAGGCACCATTCCAGAACTCAGTTACTTCAGCTCTTAGGCTCTACCGGACAGGATCTAAACCAATACTTGGGACTCCCAGCGTGGCTAGGAAGAACCAAATCGATTTTTTCAGGGGCATTAAGGATCGGATTTGGAAACGAATTCAGGGTTGAAATGGCAAGCTGCTATCGGGAGGCGGAAAGGAGGTACTAATCAAGGTAGTTACCCAGGCAATACCGTCATATGCAATGAGCATTTTTTTAATGCCCAAATCCTTCTGTAACGACATCAACGCTATGCTCAGCAAATTCTGGTGGGGAGAGAAGGATGGAAAGAGGAAGCTGAGCTGGGTGGCTTGGAAAAAAATGTGCAAGCCCAAGTGCATTGGAGGAATGAGGTTTAAGGACCTCTACAAATTTAACTGCGCCCTTCTTGCCAAGCAGGTATGGAGACTAGTCACATCTAATCATTCCCTCTATCATAAAGTCTTAAAGGCCAGATACTTCCCGAATATGGATATATGGAACTGTAAAGAGAAACCAGCCGACTCTTTTACTTGGAAAAGTATTTTGAAAGTAAGAGATGTAATCCAGTCGGGCTACAGATGGCGGATCAGCAACTGGAACCGGTGAAAGTTTTTTTCAATACCTGGTTGGAGAACAAAGCACACAAAGCAGGACCTCTTTCGTCCTCAATGCCGGAGGACATGACGGTCAACCATCTCATTGACTGTGCTACCAAATCATGGAAAAAGAAAAGCGTGGTTGCAGCATTGGGCGAGGACCGATGGATGGAGGTTAACTCGATTCCCCTTCCGAGGGGACCGGTGGAGGATTGCATGTTTTGGATTCATGAACTCAATGGAGCCTATACGGTCCAGTTAGCATATAGGAAATTATGTTGTGGGAGTGACTCCCTGGTACAAGCGGGGATCTATAGGGCAATTTGGCGAATGCAGCTTCCATCAAAAGTTATCATTTTTAGATGGAGATTGGCAAAGGATGTCCTCCCCACCTTGCTAAATCTCAATCACAGAGGAATTGCGATTGATTTAAGGTACGTTTTGTGCAGGAAGGAAATTGAAGATGCAAACCATCTTTTCCTCAGGTGTGAAGCAACCAGAGATATATGCTGAAGAGTCGCTAGAGGGGACCCCCTCAGATTATCGGTCAAGGAAGTCTTCGAGGCCTGTGTGCGTGACAAGAGGCATGATGATCTGACTTTCTTCATCCTATGTTACTGGCGGGTCTAGTTTCTCCGCAACAAGCTCAGAGAGGAGGGAGTTCAACCACAAATTGCAGGAACCGTTGCATGGTGCATAGAGTATCTTAATCAACACCGAACGGCAAAAATGATGATACAAACGGAGTCTTTCGATTTTTCCATGGTGACCAGATGGGTCAAACCACCTCGAGATTTTGTCAAGATAAACATAAATGACCGATGTCTAACGGAATGGGATGGATTTGGATGCGTTGCAGTGATTAGAGACTCAAGGGGTTCCTATATTGCAGCAAGGGGATGGAAGCGGTATGGGTCGAGGGAGCCATTACTTATTGAAGCGACTGCCTTTATTTTGGGAATCAAATGAGCTACTCAACTAAGCATCACGCAGGCGCAATCTGAGACCGACTCTCTACTGCTATGCAATTTTTTGTCCAACCAGGAACCTATCTCGTCCCCCGTGGGTCTCATTATTGATGAAATTAGATCGATTCTTACTATGTATGAGTTCTTTTTTGTTCATCATTTGTTAAGGCAGGGAAATGCCGTCGCGCACTCCCTAGCTAATATGGTCTCGACCTCAAATGCGGACCATCTATTGTGGTGGGGCGTTCCACCCCAAGCTGTCATGGAAAACTTTGTACAGACAATTTTTTGACAATGAATATATCGGATTCCTCTGTCCCTCCCCTCTCTCAAATTGAGAGGGAGTAGGGAAAGAGGCTATCCTTTTCATCAAAAAAAAATATATAAAAATAGTGCAGGACAATTTGATATTTTTAGTAGGATTTGAGTTGAGGATGAATGTGTAAATTTTAGAATTATTGTTTATGAATTGATGGTCATCGTATGTATGCCTTCTGTTTGTTGAAAGGAAAAATCAAGGTATGTACTACAGTTTGATTTTTTTATATGTTAGATAGCAAGCAACATTAAATTGTATTTCTGTTATTTCAATTTCTATTAAAGGATAGACTTCAATCATTCTTTTTTTGATCTGTCCATGGTACCAAATACAGACAAGCAAACAACATTAAAAAATTTTCATAAGCAACCAACTAAAAGTGGTAATGCTTTTTTTCTAATTTTGATAACCATTATATTGATAACTAGATTGCTATGTAGGATTCTCAATTTAACGTGCTACATCAGATTCTGTAATTATCTATTTTGTGGTTTTCCACCCTCAATAATTAAAGGGACAGACTTTAATTTTTTAGGGCTGCTTGCTTTTTTGGTTCTAAATCCATAGTACCAAATAAGATATGTAAATAAAACCAAGAATGTAAAATTTATGGAACCTTTGCATTTCAATGCTATGTGTCACATAAAAATTTCTTATCTTATGTTTAATATGCTTGTTTTGTTAAATTTTCCTTTTAACTAGTAGGAGTTTTGCTCATTGAATTTAGAGATTTACATTGCAATTCAAGACAACTTGGTATATGTGATCTTTTCAGTTTTTTTTTTTCAATTACTTTCAATCTTTTTGTTAAGCATTTGGATATGGTTAGAAGATTCTTTGCAACTTGCATTCAGTTATGCACAAATTTGTAATCTTGTGTCGATGTCTTGGACATTTCTACTGACATGTTTGAAACATGCCAGTTTTAGATTAGTGATTGGATCAAGTGCTGGTTTCTGGCATTGTGATTTAGGCTTTTCTCTAAGGTACGGAAGTGGACAGTCAGTGAACTCTTACATTCAAGAGGTTCACTAAATAAATTTTTTAGTTCTTAGTAAATCATCTAGAGGATTTATGATTGAAAATTGATGTTTTTAATATTAAAGTTAATTTCAAGTTGGTAGGTTCAAAGAGATCTCTACTTTCATTTAACAATAGCAATTACACTTCTGAAAAGCATGTAACATATGCCATTAAGAATGCGGTGAGAATAAATGAAATATGTTTATATATATATACATACATGTAATTTTTTTACAAGACATGATTTAGTTGTGGTTCATGCTTTCCATTAATCAAGTTCATTGATGGAATACTAATTATCAAGCACTTTTACTTGTTATTATAGCTTTTAGGATGGCCATAAATTCAAGCAAGCTCGGAACATTTGAAATCAAAAGCAAGAGTCTGAATATTATATTCAAGTCTAGGATCAAGATTCTGTAAAGAAGTGGTGAAGGGCTGTGTTGCTCAACAGCCAAAGTTCATCTTTTACTCTGGTAGGCCTAGCACCGAAGAAGAGCTACAAAAGGAATTTTCATACAAATGCACTATCGTAGAGATAAAAACAATATTAAATATAATATTTATATGGTTCTTAAAAGGAATTAATTAAAAGATTATTTATTTCAATGAATTAAAAAGTAATTGCAACGGAATTTATGATTTGGTGCAACGAATTTATTAATTGGTAATGTATTTAATATTGGTAATTTTGCAAGTTGTAACAAGAATTTTTGTTCGTAACGTGAAGTAATTGCAAGTTTTGTTGCAAATTTTTGTTACTAACGTGAAGTAATGGCCTTGCAATTGATGCAATGCCATTTCTTATTCCCTGAAAAACTAACATCCGTTGTTCTTTAACTGTTTGATATAGCTGTGGAATTCTTGTTGGAGTAGTCTATGAAATAAAATGGGATTACCATTAAGCAAGCAAATCTTACGATACATTGCCACTTTTGGTTTGTCTTTGCCAATTTCAATCTCTCTAATATAAAATTAGTGCAGGACAATTTGATATTTTCAGCAGGATTTTTTTTGATTAATGGATACACTCTATCCCTAATCTCTTTCGATGTGAAAGGGATTAGGGATGGAGAAATCTAAGCAATTCATTGCCAAAAAATTGTCTGTACAGATTTTTCCCAGTATGGCTTGGGAGGGTTACCCCACCAATACTGGTGGTCCAAAATAGAGATCGATACCAAATTGGCTAGGGAATGAGCAACAACATTTCCTTGCCTTAATACATGATGAACCGAATATAAACCATTCGCTTTGAGAATTGACCTGATTTCATCAATAATAAAGCCCACTGGAGAGGAAATGGGGTCCGCATTAGTCAGAAACTTACAGAGAGTGAGAGAATCAGTCTCGAACAAAGCTTGCCTAACTTGAATCTAGAGTGCCCATCTAAGCCCTAGTAAGAAAGCAGTGGCTTCCACTAGTAGCGATTCCACAACTTCACTTTGTTTCCACCCATTTGCCAGAATAAAGGAGCCCCTTGAGTCTTTGATCACCGCTGTGCAACCAAACACTCCCAGATCTCTTTGACTTCGAGCATCGACGTTAATCTTCACATAGTCCGGTGGCGGTTTGAACCATCGGGGCACCATGGATCTTCCTAACACCCCTAACTAAACGAGCATTTTAGCATTCCTGTGTCGGTTAAGAAACTCCGCACATCATGCCAAAGTATCCGTAAACTTCGGTTGGGTTCCCTCTTCTCTGAGTTTGTTTCGCAAAAACCAAACCCTCCAACAACAAAGAATGAAAAAAGCAAGGTCCTCTGACCTATTCTCCCTCACTAGAGATTCCAAAGTCTCCTGTACCGTTGCTCCCTGATACACCATCCTTACGGCTTTGCTACAAACCTCCAAGTGTCATTGCACACCTCAGAAAAAGGTGATTTGCATCTTCGATTTCATTCTTACATAACACGACACGGGTCCACCACAATGCCCTTGTGAGTTAGATTTTGTAATGTGGGAAGGGCATTTTTAAGAAGTCTCCATCTAAAAATGATTACTTTTGATGGAAGTTTCAGCTGCCATATTGCTTTGAAGGTTCCCGGGAGAGCCGGGATATCATCGTTCGAGCACAATAGTCTGTACGTCGATTTAACAGTGTAGTAACCGTTTGGTTCATGCTTTCAAAACACACAATCCTCCACGGGTTCATTTGGTAGAGGAATCATGTTAACCTCTTGCCATCGCACCTCCCCCATTGCGGCCACCACACGGTCCATATTCCAAGTATTAGTTTCACCATCAATGAAGTGGTTAACCGTCACGCCCTCCGAGATTTAGGATGGAAGGGGTCCAGCCTTGTTCACCTTTGTCTCTTGCCAAATATCAGAGAAGACCTTCACCCATTGCCCGTTTCCAATCCTCCACTTGCAGCCCCTCTAGATCATATCCCTCGCCTTCGAAATACTCTTCCATGTGAAGGAATCCGATGACTTCCCCTTGCAGGTCCAAATATTTGTCTTTGGAAAGTATCTGGTTTTAAGGACCTTGTGACATAAGGATGTGTCGCACTATACTAACCGCCAAACCTGTTTAGCTAGCGGGGCAAAGTTAAATTTATGGAAATCCCTAAAATCCAATCCACCCTCTCTCTTGGGCTTGCATATATCTTCCCAGGCCACCCAGCTCAATTTCCTCTTACCATCCTTCTCACCCCACCAAAATTTGCTTAGCATCTCATTAATATCATTACAGAATGATTTGGGTAATAAAAATATACTTATTGCATATGACGGGATTGTTGGAAACAATGTTTAAAACAAAAAAAATTGACCAAAGCATGAGTTTTGATGATTAACAAAGTCAAATTTAAGTATAAAATGATTATTAATGAATGTGTTGAATGTCTTAAGGAATGAAATCAGCCAAGTCGATTCCTAAGTCGACTTGGACTTCGACTTAGGGTGAAGTCGATCCCAAAGTCGACTCCACCTTTGACTTCAAATGAAACCTGATGGCCAGATTTAAAATTGGAAGGAGAACAGTTGAAGTCGCAGGCCAAGTCGACTCTACTTGCGACTTGGAAGCCAAGTCGCAAATGAAGTCGACTCCAGTATCGACTTGAAGATGCACAATTCCTTTCAGAGTTGACTTTGGGACAGAACATTCCGAAGTCGCAGTCGAAGTCGACTCCGGCTTGCGACTTGGGTGAAGTCGCAGACGAAGTCGACCCTAAGATCGACTTGAGGTTCTCAAAGTTCAAGACACAGGTTCTGTTGGTCCCGAGTTGATGGCTAAACCCAAGAGGGGATGGGTGAATTGGGTTCTTTAAAAAATCTTTGGTAAATCAA
>JAXCLR010010137.1:0-11924 GCA_035584095.1 Annona squamosa | reverse complement strand
TGACGACTCCCTCAAACAAATCCAGCTTGAACATGATGCTTTCCAGGCTCAAATATCCATTATTTTAGCATCACTCACATGTGCCTGCTCTGAATGTGATGATCTTCAATCCAAACTCAACAAGCTAAGGGAGGAAATCAGACTAGATCAGCCTCCTGAAGAAGAAAAGCAGGTCCTGTTATCTGCAGACAAGAAATTGATACCGTTATCATTGGAAGATGCAGATGTTTATAGGCTTGCGATTGCTTTGGAATCTATGATTAAAGAACAAGGTGAAGAACTTAAAATGAAAATGCAGGTCTTGTTAGAGTGCTCTGATTCATTCCAAGTAGCAAAAGAGTGCTTGGTGGGGATTGCTGGTGCAGGCCATGAACATAGGATGGCCAATTCTGTGATAGGCAATGAGCCGGTCCAAGATGACATGGATGTTGGAGAAGATTCAAGGAAGATGCCTGTTGATATTAAAGAAATATATAAACTTGCAGTGGCAGAAGAATCATGGATTGTGGAACGAGATGAAATAAGGAGGAGATAGATAGGGAATTGCAGGAGGAAATAAGAAACAGAGTTCAGGTTCTTTCTGACAACTACAATTTGCTTCAAACAGTGAAAGAGTGCCTCATAAGAATTATTGAGAGAGTCAGAGATGAGATGACTAACCTATGTAAAGAAGACGAAAGGACTCTACTGGAGCGATAGAATTTAGATGAAGACTCAAAGAATGTAAGTACGATAGATGTAGATGCAAAGAGTGTAAGTGTGGAAGTTATTGTTATCCATAAGTTTGCCAAATTAGTGGAGGCTCGGATAATGGAACATGAAGAATCAAGACTTAAAGAAATGACATGCTTGGAAGAGAGAAGCGGAAGAATTGGGGTTCTCTTTGACAGTTTTGATTCACTCCAATCAGTAAAAGAGTGTTTAACAAAAATCATGCAGAGATTTGGTGTGAATGTAGGGAACACCATTGGAGAAGATGGACAAGTACCAAAAGAACTGGATCTAGATGAAGAATCAGGAAGGATGTTTTTTGAAATTAGAGGCATTTGTAGGCTCACAAAGGCAGCAGAGACACAGATAATGGAGCATGATGACATGAGAAAGAAGGAGATAAGGGAGTTGGAGAATAGTGTAGTGAGTTTGACAGAGGAGAACAGAGATATCAATAGCTTACTGAAGATTGCTTTGGCAGAGAAGGAGGCAGTTGAGAAAAGCTTGAACAGATTGAAAGGAAGTGGAAAGCACAGAAGGTTGCCAATCCTGCAGATTGTACAGAGGGTAGGGTTAACATTCATGATGGGTGGTAGCAGCTCCACAAGTACAAATGACCAGTCAGAGAGTTCAAGCATAGCGAGTGCGAAGAAGAGGTCATTAGCCTAGTAATAAACCGTTTCTTTATCATATTGAATTTCTACGTTGTAGTTGGTAATCTAGTTTGAATTGGGACAAGTATAGTACTACAAAGGAGCAATGGAATTTATCACTCCTGGCAACAAGATCTATGCAGAAACTAGATGTCTGCTTCATTTGGTCTTGAAGGACAAAAAAGGCAGAAAATTTCACTTGCATTAATTTTTGACATTAGGTTAGCTATCGCATCCAAACTCTTGATAACTGATGAAAGGAAACAGCCACGAAATATGCTTTTTCTCTTGTCTTCTATCAATTTTTCTAATTTTCTGCATCTTAGAACCATTTGTTTCTTCCTTCACCCTCAATCTAGATAAGCACAAATTGCATATATGAATTAGCATGGTGTGGGATGGAATAGAATATTGTAGAATGATTCATGCGCCTAGTCCTGATTTAGTTGGGTTAAAAGTTATAGGTGATGATGATAATGGATACAAATACTTTTATAATTGAGATCCACATTCATACAATTTCTAATGGCCATCTTTCCTAACTTTCTGAATATGGGACATATTTTTAGCAACCATTCTTATGAGTCATGAAGTGGATAGAAATCTCAAACCAAACTATTGTTTTTCAATCATAAACAACACTAAATTCAAAGATAATAATGTAGTTTAACCTTATTATCTTCCCATAATTGGGGCATGCATTTTCTATTATTCTCGCTCCTATGGGCAAAAAATGAACGGAGGACTGACAGATGGTCAGATCAAGTTTCTTATGCTAATTTTGAGCTTTTCTTACTGAGACATGTAATTTTACCTAAAGTAGATGTAAATTATCTATGGAATAAAAATATGAGCAACTTAGAAATAAAATAATTTGTTAACTTATGTGTCACATCCCAGGCTTCTCTTGAGCATGTAAGGACTATCCTCTAGGCCAACCCATTATTAAAGTATTGCCTACATAGTCATAGTATTCAGCTTCTCTCTTCGCAGAGCCTTCACTCGAGCCCGCGACATATGGATTTTACTGGTTTTTTATGACCACACCTCTCACTAATTGAACCGCAAAAATACTGAAAATGCCTAACATTCTTTTATTTCTATATTTGAAATGGCATTGTCATTTGCGGCTTGTGTCTCATGCAAAATCCAAAAATCATTATTAGATAAAAGCATATATCACATCACAATTACGAGTAAGAATTATGTCCCAACTTACACGTGATGTGGAAAGAGAATTATTGTCACACAAATTTCAGCATAGTAAAAGCTTTAGTTTGTATAGAGTTTCAAGTTTTAACTATCTTTAAGCCATAGAGACCACAAGTTGTCTTTTCTGTTTAATTGTTAGCATCAAATAAATCATCTGTTGCATCTAATTGTTAGTATTCTTAATAAACTGTGTAGTTCATATGGAAGAAAATTACTTGCTTTTTCATAAATCCTTACCAGGCTTCAATTGTGGAGAAAATAATGAAGAATCTTCGGCTTGAGATATCCCAGTTAAGGAGATCATTGGACGAATCTAGGTAATTTATTCTTGGACTGATACATATTTTCTTTCTCTTTAATTCAGGCTGTCATTGTAGTTATTTCTTGTGACTTCTGCCTCCATAGTTGTGAATACTACTCTGATGGAAGCACAACGTAAATTCGATCAAAGGAAATGAAAACAAATAATAAATATTAATAAAAATTAATTAGATCTTTTCATCTCAGTAGTTTATTTCAGGTTTCAACAGAAATTTATCATGAACTTAAATGGTTCACCCGTCACCTCTCCTTTCAAGAACTACATTCATTTGTGGCCTAAAAATTCAATGAGAAGTGAACATGGTTGAATTTAAGATCAAATCTTTTGTCGGCACTCCAGTTCAATGAGAAAGACCTCTTCTAATGTTGACCTTAAACTTGCAAACTTGCAACAAATATTGTGCATTGGTATTAGTGGCCCAATCAAGAAGTTAATATTAATAAGAGGCACATAAGTAAAAACATGCCTCAGGCTTAAGTTTCCAAACTTCAATCTAGGCAGTGGTGATGTGAATGTATGGCCTAACAATTTCCTATAATGACACAAAAAAACATTATTCTGTGCTTAGCAGTCCATTGAGTTCTTTGATGAAAGATCAGTAGATCCCTGGTTGTAAACTAGGAAATAGAAAATGCGCACAAGCATTGCCCAAGTAGGCCCTGAGCTTCAGTCTTTTACCGAATTTTTACCATCCTTTTCAAGTCCAATTTTATGCAAAATGTGCTCATTTAGGTCGAACATAAACAATGCTATGCATAAGATGACTAGTCTATTGGCCATGATTAAATGTGCATTCAGATTTGTGCCAATGCGCATAATCTCCTCCCATGAAATAAGAAGAGCTTTGAAATGCAAACTCTCGAGTATGCTCCCAAGATCTGTCAAATGACTGAACAAACTCATTTTAAGTACTTAAAATAGATTTGGACAACAATAAGAAAAATTCCAAGTAGAGGCCAAAGAATAAGCTTAGTTGTTTCACATATTTTTAAATTGTGGCTTACCATAGGTAGCAGTTTCAAATTTGAGTAGTTTATGGGGCAAAACAGATCATTAGGTGTCTAGAAGAAATAGTATGAAGTAAACACACGAGTGGTAGATGATACTTAGTAGATGAGCTTTTCATCACATCGAATTTCTAGAATAGACACATAGGTTCATCTTTCCCATAATTTCCTTGACAGGAATTCAGACTTGGCACAAAATCTTACATCCCCCATCACCTACCTAATCATCGAGGCTTACTCAACGATTTTGCCGGTCAAATTGACAAAGAGTTCAACTCATTTTCACCTTGATTTCTTAGGAAGTGAAATAAAATTCTGAAGTGTTCAAACATGTTTGCTTGGTTGTAACTTGTATCATTGGTTTTCTCCGAGGCAGACTGTGAGCGTTTGCAGAGTCTTGCAGAGAAACAAGCTCATAAGATTGAAGAAAGCGCATTATACATAAAAGATTTAGAGGAACGGGAAAATATGCTTACTCAAAATGTAAGTGGCATGTTTGTATATGAGAAGAATTGGGAATTCCACTTGTTAGTTGAGAAGCTGTGCTACTCATGCATTGAGTAGGCCAGCCTTGCAGATCACTAGCCTAAAAGTGATGCAAGAAGGCAGCAAATTGGGAAGATTTTGTATGGTTCAAGCAGACACTCATCTTCCTAATCTGGTTATTGAACCGGCCCAAGTTTCAGGCCAGGAAACTCAGGATCTGCAGCCCACACCCACACATTCGACTTGCATGTGGAGCTCTGATATGCGATTAGCAGTGGTGATTGATTGTGTAGCTCTGACCAGTTATGTATTTACAACTAATTCATCTGTTTCATTTCTAACAAAAGGTCAAGATCTAATGACAGAATTAACTCAGGTAGAGGAAGAAATTGTTAGGTGGCGAGAAGCTTGTGAGCTGGAGATTGAAGCCGCAAAGGCTGCAATTGAAGAACGGGATAAACAGGTAAAGATCTCTCACTGACTACTTAAACAAAAGAAAATCCATCAGGCATTTCAAAACTGAAAAAGCTGGAAGAGAATTTACGTATTGATCCCTAGAATGCAGCTTGGCTTCCATGGTGAGAAATGATATTCCAGGTGCATTATTTTTGAGGTTTGTGTTACTTCAAACATCTCATCTTTTGAAGCCAAGATACTATTACAAAATGGATGAGATCTCAATTTTAGTGGAATTCTCCTGAGTTCGCTACCCATTGCAGCACTTTAAAGTAAATTACTATAAGTTAAATTAGATTTGCACAACTTACTTCCATGGATAGTTTCATTTTTTTGTTTTCAAGAGATGAGCATACCCTTATCTAAAATCCTCATTCCTACTAATTGATGGTTGTAAAATCTGTTTGGAACAAACTACCCTTCATTTAAGACTTTTCACTATCATAAGCAGGGTGCTATAATTAGTGTTTTCAGATTAGCAAGTACATTTTCTACATAGGGTTGTCTGGCTGTATGATGTGTAAATATAAACTCGTCGTTTTTAGCCATTCTTCAATTACTGTTTGGGGGAGCTTGGTCATTTTAGTTTGTTCTTTAATTTGGCAGTATTTAGTTCCGCTCTATAGAGTTACAACTATACAAATTTTCATGGATTTCGGACTGTGTTTACTTGGTTAAAATTCAAACTGAATTTGGATCCAGCAAGACTCATTTTCTGCTACTTTATTGCAGATAAAAACTCTTTTTCAATCTATAACGACTCAAGAAAAACAACTTTCAACACAATAAACTAGGTATATTGGGCTTCCTAAGTGCTAACTCTAATAAAAATGTGATGTCATTTACCTTTGCCAAAAAAAATCATGAAATTGGAACCTAAATGATATCAGTATATTATGCCAGGAATTACTTGCATTTTTCTCCAAATTCTTCCATATAGCTTTATGCTGAA
Organism: Annona squamosa; assembly: GCA_035584095.1. NCBI lineage: Eukaryota > Viridiplantae > Streptophyta > Magnoliopsida > Magnoliales > Annonaceae > Annona > Annona squamosa. Next base: position 6,125 of record JAXCLR010010137.1, on the reverse strand, counting down.
ACTTATTAAATGTTGATAAACACTGTTAAGCTACCTTTGGGTGCATGGTCCATTTAAAGGTTCTCACTATCATAAGCAAGGTGCGGCAATTAGTGTTTTCATATTAGCAAGTCCATTTTCTATTCTGGGTTGTCTAGCTGTATGATTTGTAAATATAAACCTAGTTTCGGGCAATCATTGAATTATTATTTGTGGAGCTTAGACATTTTAGATTATTCTTAAATTTGGCAGATATTTAGCTCTTGTATAGAACTACATAAATTTTCATTAATTTTGGACCATGTTTGCTTGGTTAAAATTCAAATTGAATTTGGTTCAAGCAGGGGCATTTTTTGCTGCCTGTGGCAGCTCTATTTCAGATAAAATGTTATTCAATCTAGGTTGGCTTTAGAAAACAACTTTCAATAGTAAAATTTTGAAGTCATTTACCCTTACAAAAAAAGAAATCATGAAATTGGAACGTAACCAACATTGACTATTTCTCTCACGTGGATTGAGGATCAACACTTATTTTTCTCAAAATGTTCTCAGTCAATTTGGACATAATTCCATCAATGCTATTGACGTTGTAGGAGTTCCGTTAACCAATCACTTAATTGAGAAGATCAAGTATAGATATGTTATGGTATCAATTCTCATGGTTGTTTTCCAGGACTTCGTTGTGGACATTCAAAGACTTCAAAGCTTTCCCATCAATATCAGAGACAGATTTCAAGGTAATTCTTGTAAATTTTGTGGTTTAAATGTTTATAATGTTAGATATATTTTTCATTCTGTTATAAGCTCGTATATATTTCTTAAGTTTTGGAATTTTGAAAATTTCCCACAGCTTCTTTTCAGTTTTTGAAAATTTTTGCATTCTTTAAAATTTATGATTTACAAAATTTTTCGTTTGGAAAAACTCTTTTTTAAGGATTCATTTCTTTTGGAATTTTAGTATTATCGTATTCTCTTTAAAGATTTTTGATTGTTATGCAAATTTTAGCATTTGTTCACAACTCTTTTCACGTTTTTCTTTTAAAGTTTAGCACGCTTTCAAATTTAAGTGTTTTTTTAAATTTTCCTTTTAGAACTTTAGCTTTTTTTTTTTTTATAAGGATTCCTTTATTTTTTTAGATTAGATTGTGGGGTAATACTTCAAAATCCTTACTAGTTTACTTTTAGGGGCAAATGGACCTGTGAACCCTGTCATATGACATAAAAATAATCATTCTCACAAGGTTGATTGCGGTTTATGAATAGATCCTAATGGAGAAGTGAACCCTGTAAAGTTGACATAAAAATGGCTTTGTGAATGGACAAAGAACCAACGCCATAACTACTAGCTTTCTTACCAATGCCATAACTACTAGCTTTCCTAGTTAACAATGCATGAAATCCATAACCCCAATGCAAATTATTAGTGAAATCTGCTAAAAAAGAACTTTGGATAGCAGAACAAATAGCCAACAACAAAACATTTAAACTACAAAAGTACATGATATTTCTCATGAAAAATAATCATGAGAATTGATAACATAAAATTTTGGAAATGAGCAATAGTTGATAATGCCCATTTTCAATGCATTTTTATACGTGAACATGGAAGTTTACCATTTAACATATTTGGAGATGTAATGAGCATTGAAAATCTTTAAAATGCACCCTAAAGGTAGCTAAACACATGCAGATCATCGTTTAATAAGTTCTAGCACATAGTTATATTGAAGAAGTTGGAGAAAAGTGAAAATAATACCTATCATATAAGGATGGGTGAGAACATTTTGTAGCTTTTGCTCTCATCGATAGGTGAAAACCATAATTTTAGTAGCAGCTTAGCTATAGGATTAGGATGATAAGGATGAGATGAGAATTTGAAATAGAAATGTACTCTCAATGAGTAAAAATGTGTTTGAAATGAATAAAAGTGTTTTCGAAATGGACAAAGGTAGATTGAAAAATATAATACCATATCCTATTTTCGAACTAAGTATATTTATAGATTTATTAAGGGCGGTGACTATTTACTTGTAATTAAGTATTCACACTTAGTTTATTCTTTTTCAAAATATTAAATAAATTATAAAAATGTCAAATTTTGTAGGTAGTAAGATATAGGCCTAACTTAGGTCAAATTTTTGTAGGTAAGAATTATGATATAATATAGGAAATGTAAATAGTTAATAAAGTTAAAATCGATAGGCTAGATATATGAGTAGTGTAGAAACGATTGAAAATTAATATAGTTGTTTCATGGTATTGCCTCCTTTCCACTTTATGTTGTAAAAAGTTGAATTACGTATAATGCTGGACTTTGATAGCCATTCCTAATCTCACATGTGATGCAATATATTTGATTGAATAAACTAGAAAAATTATTAACCTTCTTGGACTATTTGGTACCATTTATGTGCAAATAGATATATGTAAATTCACTTTCTTATTTTTCATCTTAACAACATCACGATGACAAGACACGTATAAAGATGCATTGAAAATGGGAAAGGTAGCGTGCCATAGCCATTATCAGCTATTGGTCATTTCCAAATTTTATGTTATCAATTCTCATGATTATTTTCCAATCAATGTCACAGACATTTGTGGTTTAAATGTTTTGTTGTTGGCTATTTGTTCTGCTATCTAAAGTTTAGTTTTGAGCAGATTCCGCTAATAATTTGTATTGGGGCTATGAATTTCATGCATTGACAACCAGGAAAGTTAGCAAAACTGCACAATTCAATGATATTTTTGCCAATGGAAAATGATAAAAGTGATATGTTTAATAACATTTGCTCTCTTCTCATGACTTGAAAAATTTCTTATTTTGAATAGTTTCCTTTTCCCTTTTTTTGGTTTTTCTGGAATAATTTAGTTAGACAATTATCTCTCATAGACTGCAAAGATACAAGGCTTTACTCTACCTTTCTAATTTCGTAATTGTTTGTAACCATTCTAAGAGAAATATGCTTCTTTTTGAAACTCATAACTCTTTGTCTGGGAAAAATGAAGTATTTTCCCTTTGTTTTTAGCTCTTTCCAAGAAAATCAGCTAGTTTCTATTGGAGTTTTTTAAATGGAGGGGGGGGGGGAGATGGGGGGGAGAGAGAGAGAGATTAAAATAATGTAAATAGTGTGCTAGTATTTGTTAGACAAAAGCAAACATCTATAAGAACTTTTTTGCTGCTATCATCATGCTTTTCTAAAGCTGTGGATTAACTTGGTTTATCTCTTGATCACAAAATGCATGAAATTTAACATTACAACAATTAAGTTGCTAGATAAGGACTTGAGTGTGAGGATTGAAAATTCCAGTGAAGGGGATGGTTGGGCAAAATGCTATTAATGTTTGGTTCCGTTCCTTTTATCTTAATTCTTTTGAATTTTTCTCCTTTGCTCAAGAAATTTCAGGCTAGGGAGTGCCATATTTTGCCATCTTAGTTTGGTTGATTTCGTGGTCCTCGAGATAAGTTCTGTTCTTTCTTTAATCCACATTTTTTTACTTAGGACATAATTTTTGTTATCCATTTATATTAAAGTTATTCTTTTAACCGCGATTAATGCTATCTTCTGATTGTTACTCAAAGAGCGATTAAGATAGTCATTTTATGTTCAGAGAAGATGTTGTGGTTAAGATATTATATTTCATTCGTATTGGATCGGCACCCGCAAGTTGTAGACACTGAATGGATGGGCTTTACATGAGCATGAGTAGTTATATTGTAATATAATCTCGTGCATCAAGTGCATTAACATGTTAAACTATTTGAGAAATTTTCAACATTTTAATTAATTTGCTTTCATTTCCTTTATTTTTATTATTTATCATTTTCAACTAATTTCTTGCATACTAAGTTTGTCTGTATTCATGCCATTTTTTTTAGTTTATTCCACTAAATTGGAAAGTTAAAGAATAGGTATTATGGGCCTCGATATTATACTAAAAGTTGGATCGAATATTTAATGAAAATTTTATGATTATTTGATGATAAATAGTTATGCTAAAAGAGAAACTAATTTTGAGAATTATAATTTGATGATTGTTAGACAAAGATATAGTCATCAGACCGCTATGCTTCTATTATAAGTTAAATTGGATATTTATTATTAAAAAAATTCATTTTAGCATTGTAATTACTTAAGTAGGCGTAATATCCGCGAGTTTGAAGCACGTGTAATTTTGTGTTTTTCTAAATTTGATTAATCCTGACAAATTTAGCTTGACATGACTCGATATGATTAATAATGATAATAATGAAAATAATATTAAAATGAACATGATGATTGAATGGGTAATTCTGAAGCCCCGGCAGGTGATAAACCCTGAATTGACGGGCTACACACATGCTAAACTATTTGAGAAATTTTCAATATTTTAATTGATTTGCTTTCAAATGGTTCATTTTCATTATTTAGCATTTTCAACTAAGGGTGTGTTTGGTATAAATAGTGACGCTATAATTATCCTCTTCTCACGTTTGAATCATTACCTATTAATCAACTCACTAATTTCAATTGACGTTTTGCATTTCAACAAAATATTTGACATTCAGTCTCTTATTTATATGTTATTAACAATTAGCATAAATTATTTAAAATAATCACATCTACTTTTCAATGTTTTCTATTTAAATAATACCTTACACGTATGAATAAACACCCTTCTACATTTACTCTATCCAAAGTTCTATCTATGTATTGTATCCAAGGAGCGAGACATTACATGGGGATTTTAATGATAATTAATGGAAATAACAATTCTTTCACTATTACAATTTTAAGTAAAGAGTGAGTCTAATAATCATAAGAACTATTCAACCTAAAACTACTTTGTTTTTAATAATCATTTTATTTTTAATTATTTATTCACATCTTCTTATATTTATTGCAAGTTTTACATATTATTCTATTTATTTTAATGTTATTTTTTTACTCTCATCATTGTCTATGTAATATTACATCGTGAAACTTTACTTCTAACCAAATTTGTTAGGAGAAATTAAAATTAAGGAAACATGAAATCACACATGCCAGAAACTCATGAATATTATAATGACTATAATAATTAAAATGCTAAAATCGATAGTATCACTAATAAATAACCAATTGAACTTATACTGTAAGTATAATAGTCAGATAATTACATCTTTGTCCAACAACCATCAAATTAAAATTTTCAAAATTAGTCTCTTTCAATATTAATATTTATCATCAAATAATCATAGAATTTTCAATGAGTATTAAATTCGATTTTGATTGTCTTATTGAGGCCTAGAATAACTTGCGTTCTTTACTTGTCCTAAATATTGAAATAAATAAAAAATTGGCATGAATAAAGACAAACTTTGTGTAGGAAATTAGTTGAAAGTGTTAAATAATGAAAATAAACCATTTGAAAGTAAATCAACAAAAATGTTAAAAATTTATTAAATAGTCAAACATGTTTATGCCAATGATTATATTAATAAATAATTATTACACCTCATGTATAGCTTGTAATATGTAAGTGCCTGTCAAATGTCAAGTAATACATAGTGAAATATAATATCTTAATAAGAACATCTTATCGAATAAAAAAATTAGTTTCATAATCGTACTTCATGTTACAAATGAAGTATAACTTGAGGGTGTAGGGTTTAGGGTATAGGGTTTAGGGTTTAGGGTTTAGGGTTTTAGGGTTTAGGGTTTTAGGATTTAGGGTATAGGGTCTAGGGTATAGGGTTTAGGGTATAGGATTTAGGGTTTATGGTTTATGGTTTATGATTTATGGTTTATGGTTTTAGGGTTTAGGTTTTAGGGTTTAGGGTTTAGGTTTTAGGGTTTAGGGTTTTAGGTTTTAGGGTATAGGGTTTAGGTTTTAGGGTTTAGAGTTTAGGGTTTAGGGTTTTAGGGTTTTAGGTTTTAGGGTTTATGGTTTCGGGTTTTGGGTTTAGGGTTTTTGGGTTTTAGGGTTTAGGATTTAGGGTTCAGGGTTCAGGGTTTAAGGGTTCAGGGTTCAGGGTTCAGGGGTTAGGGTTTAGGTTTTAGGGTTTAGGGATTAGGGTTTAGGGTTTTAGGGTTTAGGGTTTAGGGTTTTAGGGTTTAGGGTTTAGGGTTTAGGGTTTAGGGTTTAGGGTTTAGGGTTTAGGGTTTAGGGTTTAGGGTTTAGGG
>JAXCLR010010136.1:0-11929 GCA_035584095.1 Annona squamosa | reverse complement strand
AGGGATATGATCATGTACATTCCGTCTGCATGGAAACTACCGTGCAGACGGCTCATCCGGCCGTCTATTTCGGTGGGGTAAATCCAGTCCGTCTATTTGTTTCTGCGTATTGCGAAGGAGGCAGAGATTGCATCGTACATGCGAATGGGTGCATTTTCCCACTCGACAGCAAAAAAGGAAAAAAGAAATCCTGCCTGCGCCTCCTTCGGCAGTGGACGAGATCATCTTCCCAAGTGCCAACCCGTCCTCCTTCCTAGGTGCTAGCCTGTCCTCCTTCCTAGGCGCCAGCCCGTACTCCTATCCGCGCGGATCGTCTTTTCCGAAAATCCACATGAGGATTATAACTGCGCAGCAAAATCTCTCCGACGCGAAAATTCGCAGCAAACGTACCTCCCATCAGTGTTGTTTTCCACATGCGGATTCAAAATTTGCATGCGGATTTTCGCGTCGAAGGTATGCTGATGAGAGTACTTTTGCTGCGCAGTTATAATCCGCATGCGAATTCAAAATCTGCATGCGGATTTTCGCGTCAAAGAGATGCTGATGAAAGTACTTTTGCTGCGCAGTTATAATCCGTATGCGGATTCAGAATCCGCATGCGGATTTTCGGAGAAGACGACCCCTTCCGTCGACGCAGAACTTCGAAATCAATTGAGAACTTTGAAATCTCGACGGAGATCTTTAAAATCTCGACGAAAAAGGAGAAATCGATGGAGAAGGAGATTCGAGAGTAGCGACGGCAGCAGCGGCAGCTCGACGAAGAAGGAGAAATCGACGGAGAAGAAGATTTGAAAGTAGCGGCGGCAGTAGCGTCATCGTCTCCATTTTCGAAATGGGAGGGATGAGCGGGAAAATGCATTCTCCGAAGTTTTGAGCATGTGTATGCGCAATCTCGTTCAGCTCGCCGTCTCCCTCTACACGTACACACACGATGAAAGAAGCGGCGTAGATTTTGCCCACTAAAATGGACGGCCAGATGGGGCGTCTACAGGGGAATTTGGATGCAGTCCGAATGCACCTGAATAAATCCCATATATGTATAAAGAAATATTCAGGTGCAGCAATTGCTGAAATGGGCCCTACATGATCATCAAATCATAATCTATTCCACCAATTGTATTTAGAATAATATATTCTATTATTATATCAATTTTTATCCCAATCAGATATGTATATAGGTCCCATCTGAAAAATGATACAAATTCAATGTAATAAAATGATTTAATATAAATAACAACTTTAAAGTAGTTTTTCAATATATAAACCATTTTCTATAAAATTTATATATAGATAAATGATTGTATAAAGTTTCATTGTATTCTAATATGTGTGGGGCCTTTTTTTATCAAATATACCAGTGTTCCGGTGCAATTGCGCTACACAGGAACTATATATATATATATATATATATATTACTTCAACTGCTAGCTTACCTATCAACAGCATCTGTGAACAACTCCAGCTCATCTAGTGAACCATAAAGATCGTAAATATCATCAATTGTTGTTATAAATTGATTGAGTTTTGTGACTTCATGTCTGGCATGTCCTAAGTGGGGAGCATGCACCATGCCCAAACTGAAGAGGTAACACTCCACTATCCGGTCTCTGCTAAAGCTCAACTTCCTTTGGAGCCCCAACTCATGCCACCATCTTCAATGGGAACAACAAATATTAATGCGCGGATTTTTCTCTAAAACAAATTAAAAGGGTAAATGATTTGCTACTCAATGGAGTCCTGGTCAAAGTTTCTTCAGCCAGTACCATCAAGCAGGAAATGAGAAATATATAAACATATATGAAGAAGAACTGGGCTAGATTTTTTCCAGCTGACATACCCCATCCATTGATCGCCCATCTATAATCACTAAACCAATCACGTGCACTATCACGTGTAAAAAGAAGGAATTAACAGCCCCAGATGAATTATCAAAAAAGAGTGCTTCACATGCATGTGGTTTGAAAATGAAGAAAGATGGACATATATATGAACGAACTAATGATCAGAGATTGCATCCCAAAAATCATGTGATCAACGGCGCATGAATGAATTAATGATACCTCGATATGTCCTGTAACTCTTTTTGCAGAATGGATTGCAAGGTATTGAACTCCAGCTTGGCTAGTTCTAGTGCTGCAAGATCGGTGTCGCACGTTCTCTCATATGTCTCTATGTACCACCTGGCCACCATCCTCGGATTCCTCCAGTGCAATGGGAGCTCCAGTGCACCGTGTATCAGCCTCTGAAGGTTTGGGTCCCTTTCTCCTTTGAAATCCTGGAGACGTCTTTTGGCGAAAGCTCTAGCCTCGTCTAAAGCAGTTTCGCCTTGAAAAGAAAGATATGAAGCCTCATACAAGCTCAACAATCCGTTCATGTCCCAAATGCTTTGCTTGAAATTACCTACTTCGTCTTTGAAGCAATCGAACACATCTGTTCCTCCTCTCAAGTCGTAATTAGTAACTAGTGAGTTAATTATTTATATATTTATAATTATCATAAGAGCATTCAATATATAAAAAATTTAGATTATCAAAAGATATATAATTTTATAATTACTTTACAAAGAAGCGAAGGTGCACACACACATACAACATACCTTGTGAAATTGTGTACCCGTGTTGTCTGAGTAGTCTGAACTTGAGGGCTGTAGCATGAAGGTCGTCCTCATTTATCATCCCTTGGCTGTTGGTGGATATTTTATCCAGCTCTTTCTTAATCTCGCTTTGAAAGAAGTGAGCTATCCCCAGCCGCTGGAGAGTGTCAATAAGCTCCAGGCCTTCCAATTCATTTTTGAGTTCGTGGAACGCATGCCGCATCTGCCCTTTCAACACCTCCATTCGTTTTGCACACGAATTGGCCTCCATAAATTAAGTAGTTTTAAAATGCGTTAAGCCCACTTCCATTCATCTTACTTAATTTTGCAAAACATAAACCATTCATCTTACTTAATTAAAATGATATTGCATCAAATTACTTGATGTAAAAATGAATCGAAGAAAGAAGACGATCATGATCATTTCCGGTATTTTTAAATATTCCATTGACCGCGGTGGACGACAAGGACCGGAAAGGAATTCGATGCATTAATGTATGCTGGTATACGTAAAATAACAATTATAAGTGGACACATGAAAATGAAAAGAAAAATTAAAAAAATCAATATGAGTTCGTATATTGAACCTCTATACACCTATGTGTATTAAATCATTACGAGATTTAGAAGGGATATAATCCTGTTAGCTGGATTTTTCAATTTATAAACACGTGCATTCACTTCTCTTAGACTATAACTATACTTTATCTGATTGTTTATGGTTAAAATTTTTCTTTTATAAGGAAAAAGATAAATTCTATTTCATTCTAGAGCATTTATCCTTCCATATATGATCAGCAATACAAAATGATGAACCCTATGTCATTCCAGAATATTATGGTTTAAATGTAATATAGAAATAAATAATTGTAAATACAACATGTGGTTTAAATTTTGATTTTATCATTACTACGGGAACATTTGCAATCGGCCAAGCATTTCCTGTATAAGGACTCCACCCATGGGAAGGCCTTCCCTTGACAAAAATAAGGAGGGCAATGCGGGAAATTTATAATGTGAATACGTTTATTTTAAAGTGTGAGTACATTTGTTTTTTTATAAAATTTAAATTATATATACACAAAGTCTTAATCCATTCCATTAATTTAGATGGATCAACCAATAAAACAAATATAGACATAATTTTTCATTATTTGAAAATTTTAATAATATTTATGTATAAAATATTATTTTTAATAAGATTTCATTATAATTTGTAAAGTTAAAAATATATTTATATAAGAAATTATATTATATTATTTAAATTTTATATAAACAAGGTACTCTGGATGTAACTGGATTTAACTGTAACTAATCAAATCTAATTTTTAACGTTAATAAATTAATTCTAATTTAACACTTGTAATATGATCATATGCCTCTTATAAAGTTATTTATAACTTAATTACAGAAATTAAAACTCAGAAAATATAATGGTATAATGGTATTTAACTAGATCTAACAGCATCTAACTGTATCTAACTGAATCTACCTGCATCTAACTGTATCTAATGGGATATAACTAGATCCAACTTTTGATATTAACAAATTAATCCAAATTTAACACTTGTAATATAATACTATGCCCCAATGTAAGGTTATTTATATCTTAATTATAGAAATTAAAATTTAGATAATAGGATTTAATGAGATCCCATAAATCTAACGGTATCTAACCAAATGCATCCAACTGGATCTAAACGGATCTAACTTTTCGTATTAATAAGTTAATCCAAATTTAATACTTATAATATGATAAGCCCTTACAAAGTGATTTATACCTTAATTACAGAAATTAAAACTCAGATAATAAGATTTAATAAAATTCACCTAAATCTAATGACATTTAGCCAGATCTAATTGCATCTAACTAAATCTACCAGGAGCTAATTTTTTATATTAATAAGTTAATATTAATTTCACACCTATAATATGATTCTAGGCACCTTATACAGTCAATTATAGCTTAATTGTAGAATTTAGAACTCATAAAATAGGATTAGTGAAATCCATAAAATTCAAACATTTCCCCCAATGAATAAAAAATAATTTTTAAAATATTTTAACTTGAAAATAAATAATTTTTTTTACTTCAACTTAAAATTGCAATAGCAAGTAGAACAATTTAATTTGAAGAACAGAAAAACTTAAATTATGAAAAAATAAGAGAATATTTTAAGATATCTAACATATCTTCTTAATTTACAATAGTCCATTAAAGATATCAAAATTTTGTTATTCAAATATCTATTTGTTTATTTATTTCATTAAATTTTATTTTTATTATTACCGATTCATTAAAAATAAAAATTTATTTTTAAAAAATACCTCAAATTGAAAAATTAATTCATGCCCACATGCACTAAGAAATTCATGTCTACTAGATTTCATAAATTTCTACGTAACTCAAATTTCAAGCCAAAATTAATAAAAGTCATTTAAAAACGTATATTACTTTTAATTTAACATATATTATTTTTATAATAATTGGTCATCAATTTAAATACTTTATAGTAGGTTTTTATATACAATCGATTTAAGATTTTGTATACTTATATTTTTAACACATCTAATTTGAATATTCTGAAAGTAAACTACATAAATTTATGCATTTTACAAAAAATATAAATTTACTAAACCCTTTTAGAGTCTATATTACGGCTGCTAAAATAATTAAATTTAGTCGATGGTTGAGATGGTTATAAACAACTATTGTTGGTGCATTTTGAAGAATTAAATAGGATAAAAAATAATTTAAAAATATTTACTAGTTTATTAAATTAATTTGAAGAAAATTAACATAATATTTAGATGGGGTAAATTAAACATGTACGATAACTCGCAGTTTTGAAGTACGCATATAAAATAAGCCAGTTTACATTTGGTTGTAAAATGTAATCATATATATTAAATGAAATTAAAATTGATTTAAACATAAAAATATATATTTTTATCCTATTAGATTAGTGTAGAAAAAATTATATTTTAACTAAGTAAATCAACATATATATAGACTCCGGGCAATCCTCAAAATTATATTTTAACTAAGTAAATCAACATATATATTTACTCCGAGCAATCCTCAAAACCGAGACCCTTGCCAGCAACTAATTCTGGCAAAATCCCATCATTCTGTCAGAAATAAGCAACTAGCCCATCTCCACCGACTCTCTACCTTCTCACAAAAATCGGGACATTCTTTCAAAAAAAAAAAAAACAATCAAAGATAGAAGCAACAATTTTATTAAATTTTCGGCAGTAAAACCACCAAAGAAATTCCACTGTCTCCTTTTATCTCGTCAATATTTTGCAGCCGATCATGGCATCAGAAAAACATCCATTCAACGAACCACCTGCTGGCTACATGTCATCGGAGACGACTGGACAGCCACGAAGAAAATGAGGGAGAAGATGAATGCTTGTTCAATACACCGGGTGTACCTCACTTATTTTTTATTTTTTTAAAAATATTGCACGGAAATGTTAATTTAAGTATATTTAATATATGTATAAATTTTTACCATTTTTGAAGATTTTTATATTTTTTTTCAGATTTTCTAAAATTAGTGGTAAATGCCACTAACTTTAAAAATTCAAAAAAATATTTAAAAATCTCTAAAAATAATAAAAATTTATACACATGTTAAATACGCTTTGATTAACAATTATGTAAAAACTTTTTCAAAACAATAAAAAATAGGTGAAATACACCAGGATGCATTGAAGCTGAATGCGCCCGCGAGCATTGAACCTAGGAATGCAAGTTGGGTTGGGCTCAACCCAAACCCGGCCAACTGAACCCAAATTGAAGCAATGTTAAAATTGCCCACTATAGAACGCGAGCCCGATTTTCCATGTTCAATCTGAACCCGAGTTGAAAAGAACTTGAACCTGAACCCGGGTTGAGCTGAACCCGATCCCGAACTATATATAACACATATATTTTATATTTATTTTATACTTCATATAAATCTATTTACATTTCCCTCATATATATTATATTTATTTTATATCATATATAAATATTATTCCTCCTTAAGTTTAATTATATAATATAATATTTTTATGTTTTCTTTTAGGAAAAAAAGTTTAGTTCAGTGGTAGTTTCAAGGCAAAAAAAGTAAAAATTATTTTTATAACTTGAAATATTTTATTTGGTGTTTTAACTTAACTACTTATGTAGGATGTTATCATTTGGTTATTTTAATATGATATTAGTAGTTAGATATTTATTCTACTTAAAATAAATTTGTTGTAGTTTATTGAACTTAATACTATGATTGTTGAATATTTTTTATTATGATTGACATTATAAGGTTTTTCTTATAATTAGATATTATGGTTTATATATATGTTTATGATATTAATATTAATTTGCATAATAGGAAAATAATATAACTTTTCATTTTCTAAAACAAGCTACTAGTTTACTCTTTTTTTTGATAAATGACTATTAACTTACTTAATATAAAGATAATGTTTAAATAAGATTTTTTCTTTAAATTCTTAAACACTTGAATTTTTGCTTAAAAATAGAAAAATATTATTTTTTATTTTTTAATGATAGATTTAAAGTTGAATAAGTATAAGATATATAACAGGTATATAGAATAATTTTAACCTGAATTCTAGCCTGAAACTCAACCCAAGTCTGAATTTCAAAAATAAGATTAAAGTTTAAGTTTATAAATCGGGTTAATGTTGGTGTTGAGGGGAACCTAAGTTGCACCCCTAATTGAACCAGCATCCAGGGAAGACGGGCTTGTGCAAAATACATGTACCGTGCTTTCAAAATTTGCCCCTCTTTCCAAATTTTTAAGATGCTGAAATTATCTCGGCAATCTTGACCATCCAAAACGTGTTCCCATGGGTTGGTGCCCTTCCTATTTATTACATTCTCTCCCTCTTGAGGCCCAATTTATGGAAAAGTGTTCCCATGATAAAAAATAAAAAGTAAGAGTAATTTAGTAAATTAACAATGTGAGTATATACTGTATATTTGGCTTTTTTATAAAATTTGTTTTAAATATACAAAAAATTTCAGTCCATTCCATTTATTCGGTGGATCAACTACTAAAATATATGTAAATATTTTTCATTATTTTACATTGTGTAAAAATTTTTTTTTAGAAAATATTATCTTTCACTAAGATTTCATTATAATTGATAAAGTTGAAAATATATATTTTATTTTAAAAATTTATTATATTATTTAAATTTCATATAAATAAGGTTCTCTCACATATAACAATTTTAATGTTTGCTTGTAAATTTTTAAAATTAAATAGTATTTTTTATTTTTCGCATCTAACTACTTCGTACTGCATTAATTACTTCTTACCACATCTAACCGAATCTAACCATATCTAAACACGTCTAACCAAACCTAACTATGTCTAACTGCACCTAACCTCATTTAACTTTCGTTTTGTATATGTTAAATGTAATTTAATAGTCGTGATGTGATTTTGTACTCTTCATAATGTTATTTAAGACCTTGGTACATAATTTAAATTTTAATTGACAGAATTTAATAATTATAATTAAATTTAACGATATCTAATCACATCTAACAATAGCTAACCACATTTAACCAAATCAAATTTTTTATATTAATAAGTTAATCATACTTTAACACCTGTAATATGATCATAGGCTCCTAATTGGATCATTTATACCTTAATTTTCAAAATTAAAATTCACATAATATGATTTAATAAAATTCACTAAAATCTAACCATATCTAACGTCATCTAACAGCATCTAATGATATCTAATTTTTATTAATAAGTTAATCTTAATTTAACACCTATTAGGTTATTCATACCTTAACATCCAAAATTAAAACTCAGATGATATGATTTAATAAAATCCACTTGAATCTAACTACATCTACCACGTCTAACCACATTTAACTGCATTTAACTGCAGCTAATGTTTTATATTAATAAGCTAATCCTAATTTAGCATTTGTATTATGATCATAGGCTCCTTATTAGGTCATTTATACTTTAATATCCAAAATTAAAAATTAGATACTATGATTTAATAAAATTCACATAAATTTAACTATATCTAACCGTATCTAACTATGGCTAATTGCGTCTGACCACATCTAACTTTTTCTAATCGCATATAACTGGATCTAATTTTTTATATTAATAAGTAAATCTTAATTTAAAATCTGTAATATAATCGTAGGCTCTTGTTTAGTTAATCCATGCTTTAATATCTGAAATTAAAACTCAGATAATATAATTTAATAAAATCCACCTAAATTTAAGTGCATCTAACTACATCTAATTTTTTCTATTAATAAGTTAGTTCTAAGAGTATCTAAATTAAAGTAATTAAATAAATATAAATATTTAATTTAATTTAATCAATATAGAATTATCAAAATTATCTAAAATAATATTCTTATAATTTATTTAAAAAATTTAAAACATATTAACAATTGAATTTTATTTTAAAATTTAAAAAAATATTTTAAAACTAGATGAAAATAATTATTTTGATTAACTTAGTTTGTATCTACGTTAATCTTTATTGTAATATTGTATTGTTCATTTAAATTAAAATAAATCAATATAAAATTATGGATTTAATAAATATTTGTATTAAATAGAATTGTCTTGAAACAAAGCTCCACTCAAAATGATTACACTTTTAATTAATTCAAACTTGTGTTGCTTTTTTAAAAAAAAATCAAAATATCTAAAATATCATAATAATAAAAATTATACCAATCATGTCATATTGCTATTAATTTGTAGGGTAAGTCTGCATAAAATTTTTAATAAAAAATCTTACATATGTTAAAAATATAAAATTAAATAAAAGCAAATAGTTACTTGAATTAAAATAAATATCATATCAATTATCATAAACATAACCAATTTATTAAATTAATCTATTTTGAAACCTTAGTAGGTAAAATTTACAAAAACCTATATGATTTACTCTTCTTAGAAGTCGTTCATTTCAATAGAAAATTATTAAAATTTAATTAAAAATAAAGACTAATTTATAGCAAATTAGATCTAAATAAATTAAATGCTATTAACATGCATGTACTGAACGATGATGCACACATGCATGTCAGCTCATGCATTAATTTGGATGATTTTAATTTCGAAAATTTGATGATGTTGCGATTCGTTTAATAAGCTGTCCTCACACATCATATCCTATTTATGTACATAAAGAAGTTGCATATATATATATATATGAACAACGTAATAAAAATTGGATATTAGGATTACATTCTTAGGGTTTATAGGAGAAGTAATAAAATTTTAGGATAAAAAAAAGTCTTCAACGAAACTTTCATTATTTAGTAGTAAAATTGATGCTCCGACCCTCCAGCAAACCTGCACGCACATTAGTATATTGATAATTATATTAAAAAAATAATTTATAACTCTTGAAACAAATTTATATAAAATAATACTCTTGTGGTTTATATGAAGAATTAAAACATATCACTTATTGAATTTTATTTTTAAAATGAGCTATAAGTGATTGTTTCATTTTAATGGATATTAAACTTTTCTAATTTATACAAAAGTTACATTTTTATTAGTGAATAATATTTTAAATTTTTATTATTAAGTTTTATGTATAATACACCTCACTCATTTAGAAAAATGATTGTGAATAAAAGCTTAATATTGAATAATGGATGAAAGAATAAAGGCTTAGAAATTAATTAGTTTTATTAAGAGTGCCTCCTACACGAAAACCTTGGCCGTAGTATTAATTGAAGGATGATTTTTGTAGCCCAAGATGTGCAGATATTAATTATTATTTTTATTAACTTTTACAAGCTTCGTTTGGCCTAGCTTATAAATCTCTACTTTTAAAAAAAAATTATGATAAATGAGACTTTTATAAAAATTTTAAATGATTTTTTCATTTTAATGTATATAAACCTTTCTAATTTATACAAATGTTACAGTTTTTATCAGTGAATAATATTTTAAATTTTTAGTATTAAATTTTTATGTTTAATACACCTCACTCATTTAGAAAAATTATTGCCAATAAAAGCTTAATATTGAATAATGAATGAAAGAACAAAGGGTTAGAAATTAATTAGTTTCACTAAGAGTTCCTCCAACTTGAAAATCGTTTACCGTAGTATTAATTGGACGACTATTTTCATAGCTCAAGATGTGTAGAGAATAATAATAATAATAATAATAATAATAATAATATATTAACTTTTACAA
The DNA here is from genome assembly GCA_035584095.1 of Annona squamosa. Taxonomy (NCBI): domain Eukaryota; kingdom Viridiplantae; phylum Streptophyta; class Magnoliopsida; order Magnoliales; family Annonaceae; genus Annona; species Annona squamosa. The sequence goes on along the minus strand of JAXCLR010010136.1, from coordinate 1,102 downwards.
GCTTGGTCTGGACTAGCTTATAAATCTCTGCTTTTTTGAAAATTGATTATGAATGAGATTTTTATTAAAAAAATGTGATAGTAAAAAGTTATGTAGCGTTTGACTTTATAACTAGGAAAACACTTTTAATAATAATTTTTAATGCCTGGTAAAAAAAAAAGTACTTTTATAGATGTAAAATAACAAAAGAGATATAAAAAATATTTCTACATTTAAATTGTTTTACTAATAAAATATATTTCTTATATATCAATTAAATTAAAAATATCTCTTATATATTTTCCAAATCTAATTTGAACATTTTCAAATATAATTTGCATAAATAGCTAAATTTAATTTCATTAAATGTAAACAAAAATATCTAAACTTTTAATAACAAAACTTATATTGCCAATGCTCTTTTATTATAAAATTTGTCAAAACAAAAATGTATAACTAAAAATAATAAATTATATATAAAAATAGAATTTACTTAAATTAGTAAAATAAAAATTTTAATAAAGTTTATGCTAATGTCAATTTTAATCTTTGATTATAATTCAAGTTAAAATAATAATTTAAGTAAAAATAATTATTAATTCAAATCAAATTCCATCAACAATATACATTTATTACTTTAATAAAATATCTATATTAAATAAAAACTTTATAAAAAATTGCACCATTTTGTAGTTATTTTATATTTTTTCATTCAATTTTAAGAGAAATTACATTGTTGTTTTGATGCAATAATTAGTAATATTTACATTTTTACAAAAAATATATTCACATAATTTGGGGATTCTATTAGATTATTGAGGAATTTTTCTGAAACTGTTTCGAATGCACTATATTGCAAATAACAACTGCATGTGCACGAATTTAGGTGGTCCGCTGGACCACTAGAAAATTTATGATTCTCCCTCCAAAACTCGTTCATGGCTGCTGTGTACAAAAGGGCCACCTGTCGCCCTGCCCTTCCTTTAAAGTCAGCAAATCTGGTTTGGTTAGATCGGTCCGACCGATTAATCAATCCGGTTCAAACTGATGATGTCAGCATGACATATTTATGACGTCATAAATATTTAATTATTTTTAATTTAAATTTAAAATAAATATATTG
>JAXCLR010010135.1:0-11931 GCA_035584095.1 Annona squamosa | reverse complement strand
AAGCCCTTAATTAGGACCACTAATTGGCCTAAATTTTCCTATTTATTTTTATTTTTATTTTTCCATAAAGTCCGTTAATTTAAACAGTTTCAATTGGTATAATTTGGAATTTTGAAATTCCTTTTCGAAAAATTTATAAAAATTCATTATCATATTTAATCTTTATGAAATCATTATTTACCCCTTTTTTAAATTTGTAATTTAATCTCACTTTTTCTAAAATTGCAATATGCATATTTCTATAACTTTATAGCAATAATACACACATTGTACAAGCTTTCAGCATGTCTCACATTCACTAAGTTTCAAATAACATGGGTTTCATAATTCTCCTCTCCTTTCAAAAGGTTTCGTCTTGAAACCTATTTCATTTCAAATAATCGAGGATATTTTCTTTCTGCTCTTTAACAAAGTTCCCAGGTTGCTTCATTTTCAAAGTATCGGTTTCATTGAACTTTGATATACTCAATCTCCCGATTTCGAAGCTTCTGTATCTTATAATGCAAGATTTTGGTAGGTCTTTCTTCATAATTTAAATAATCTTGAATTAGCAAGCCTCTGCTGTGAGGATATGAGTCAAGTCTGATACATATGTTCTAAGCATTGAGATATAAAATACATTATGAACTGCTGCTAAGGCTGGAGGTAATGCTACCCGGTAGGCTAAATTGTCAATCTTTTCTACTACCTCAAATGACCCAATGTATCTTGGATTTAATTTACTTCTTTTTTCAAATCTCGTAACTCCTTTGATTGGTGTTATTTTTACAAATACATGATCACCAATCTGGATATTCAGATCCCTTCGTTTGCAATTTGTATAATTCTTTTGCCGACTCTAGGCTATAAGTATACAATGTCAAATCACTTGCACTTTTCTGTCATTCTTTTTTATAAATATGGAGCTAACTTTCTTTTCCCTACTTCATCCTAATTTAATGGAGTTTGACATCTTTGTCCATATAAGGCTACAAATGGGGTCATTTGTATACTTGCTTGATAACTATTATTATAGGCAAATTCAGGTATTGATAAATATTCCTCACATGATCCTCCAAATTCCAAAGTGCACATTCAAAACATATCCTCAACAATTTGATTAACTAGCTCTGTTTGGCCGTCAATTTAGGGATGAAATGCAGTGCTAAATTTTAACTGCGTTCCTAGGGTTTGATGCAAACATTTCCAAAATCTAAAGGTAAAAATTGTATCTCGATCAGATACTATTGACTTAGGTACCTCATGAAGACGAATAATTTTCTTATAATAAATTTTGGCTAACCTCTTCGTAAAGAAATTCCTCTTTACAGGTACAAAATGAGTTACCTTAAATAAGTGATCAACTATCACTCATATAGAATCATTTCATTTCCTTTCTGTGTCTGAGGTAAACTTTCAATAAAGTTCATAGTAATATCATCTCATTTCCATTCTGGCACTTCAAGAGATTGCAATTTACCTAGAATTTGCCGACGATCCGCTTTCACTTTCTGATAAGTTAGAGATTTGACAATAAACTCTGCAATTTTCCTCTTCATGTTGTTCCACCAATAGCCCTTTTTAAGGTCATGATACATCTTTGTACTTCCAGGATGTATAGAAAATGGTGAGAAATGTGCCTGTTTTAGGATCTGATTTTTTAGTTTAACCTAATTTGGTACACAATTGCGATTTATATCAAAATATACCTTGATTATCAATAGTATATTCAATAAGATCTTTTTACCTCATTTGTTCCATATATTTCTTTAAATCTACATCATTCTGTTGTCCACATTTAATTTGCTCAAACAGTGAAGATTGTAACTACATTTGTGATAATCTTGCTTACATTCTTGGTAGATATACAATTAATTCTGCTTGCCTCATTTCTCTAAGTAATCCTTCTTTTTTAGTGATCAGGTGTGCCATACTAACATTTCGACTTAAAGCATCTGCCACAACATTTGCTTTGCTTGGGTGATATAAAATATTGAGATCATAGTCCTTAAGTAATTCCAACCATCTTGTTTATCTCATATTTAACTCCTTTTGATTGAAAATATACTTAAGACTTTTATGATCAGTGTAAATATCACATTTAGCACCATATAAATAATGTCTCTATATTTTTAATGCAAATACCACTGCTGCAAATTCCAAATCATGAGTAGGATAGTTTACCTTGTCAAGCTTGAGTTGTTGGGATGCATAAGCTATAACTTTTTCCTTTTGCATGAGTACGCATCCCAATTTTTTCTTCGAAGCATCACTATATACTACAAATCCCTCATTTTCTTCAGGTAAGATTAAAATAGGTGCTTCAACCAATTGACGCTTCAATTTTTGAAAACTATCTTCACATTCATCTGACCAAATATATCGAACTCCTTTTTGTGTTAATCGAGTAAGTTGTGTAGATAACTATGAAAATCCTTCCACAAACCTTTTATAATACCCAACTAATCCCAAAAAACTCCTAGTTTCAATAATACTTATTGGTCTTAGGCATTTAAGAATTGCTTCGATTTTCTGAGGGTCAACCTGAATTCCTTTTTCAGATATAATGTGTCCTAAAAACGCAACTTGCTTCAGCCAAAATTCACATTTCTTCAATTTGGAATATAATTTTTCTTTTCTCAGCTTGTCCAAGACCATTCTAAGATGCATTTGGTGTTCTTCCTCTGACTTCGAGTAAATTAAAATATCATCAATGAACACTGCAACAAAGTGATCCAAGTATTCTCGAAATACTCTATTTATCATGTCCATAAAAACAGCAGGAGCATTTGTAAGTCCAAATGACATAACTAAAAATTCATAGTGTTCATACCTTGTTTAGAATGTCGTTTTATGAATATCATTAAGACTAATTCTCAATTGATGATAACCTAATTAGAGGTCTATTTTCGAAAAAGTGGATGCTCTTTTGAGTTGATCAAATAAATCATCAATTCGAGGAAGAAGATATTTATTTGTCACAGTGACTCTATTCAATTCCCTGTAATCAATACGCAATCTTAAACTTTCATCTTTCTTTCTTACAAACAAAATCGAGGCTCTTAATGGTGACACATTGGGTCTACTAAATCCTTTATCGAGTAATTCTTGAATCCGAGTTTTCAGTTCGGCTATTTTTGTTGGAGCCATATGGTATGGCGCCTTAGATATTAGAAACGTACCTAGTATAATTTCGATTACCATGTCCGCTTCTCTTTCTAGAGGTAGGTTAAGCAACTCCTTTGGGATGACATCCATAAATTCATTTACCACTATAATTTTTTTCAATTGGTATTTCTTTTTCCTCTACAGTGTTGACTGAAATGAGATAAGCTTGACATTATTGATGGACCATCCTCACCGCCTTCATAGTCAATATCGATACTGTAAAGTTTTTAGGTTGCTTCAACTTTCTAATAGATATTTCTTTATGTGGAGCTGCCTCAAACTATACTTTCCTATATTTATAGTTTATTGTAACTCCCTATTGACTCAACTAATCCATGCCCAATATTATATTGAATTCAGACATAGGTAAGAGGATTAGGTCTACTTTTAAAATCATTGAACTTGTCCTAATAGGTCATGCTTTACAAATTTAGTTAGTACTTGTCAGCTTATACACAAGGGATTCTACATGTATAGTATTATTTGTTTCCTTTACTGGCAGTGCATGAGTGGTTACATATTGACATGTTATAAATGAATACATAGCACCAGAATCAAATAATGCTATTGCAAAATTTATCAAAATCTAAACCATACCTGTAACCACTCTTCCTTCTTGTTCTTATGACTCAGTGTGAATCAATACAAGCACTTATACTGGATTTATAGAAGTTCCCTGATGATTGCTAGTTGGAGCTATCCTCTGTTGGGCTGGTCTTCCCCATCCTTGTACTCCCTGTATTTTGTTTGGACAATTTGGAGCAATATGTCCTTCTTGACTACAAATAAAGCATTTTATAATCCTTGCCTCAATAGTTCCATAATCTTTTGCCATATGACCTGTTTGACTACATTTGAAGCACTTGTTTGACCCCTTTAAACATTCACCATAGTGGCATTTTTGACAATTCTTACAAATAGGACTTTTCTTTTTAAATTTTGATTTTTTTCTTTCCATAAATACTCTCTTATATTTTTCTTTCCTTGCATCATTTTTTTTATATTAGGAACAAATTCTCTTTGTCGTAATTCTTAGGTTCTCAATGCCTCTATTTCTAATGCTCTTGCTCTTTCTAAGCTTGATTAATAATCCTTTATTAAAAAGGGTCCAAGACTCTCTTGTAAATGTGGCTTTAGCCCTTATTGAAATCTCTAAGCTTTATTCTCAGGCACACTTGTAATCCAAGGTACATATCTTACTAAAGCATTAAATTTGGTTGCATATTCTATAACTATCATTCTACCTTGATAGAGTCGCTCAAATTCAATAATTTTTTGACTTTGAAGACCGGTTGGGAGATATTCTTTATTAAATTCTTCCACAAAAGTCTGCCAAGTCACTTTTTCAGGTTTTGCCATATTGATTAAAAAAGCTTCCCACCATTCACTCGCATCTCCAACTAATAAGTGGGTAGCATACAAAACATTTTGATCATCATCATAAGGGGAAATCCTAAATAATTTCCTTATCTCTATTAACTATTGCTCAACTTGAGCAGGATCTGGTTCACCTATAAATTTTGGAGGATGTTGAGCTAAAAAGGCATTAATAGCCTTTCGGTCGGCTTCTAATACATCATTCTCAACTTCTACTGGTCTAGGTTGCGGATTAGGAGTTGTTGCTTAAGCAAATCTTTCTCTTTCATTCCTTCCTAATTGGTTTTGTTGAGTTCTTTCCAAAAGATTTTGGATTATTTCAGCCATTTGGATTGCCCATTCTCGGGTTGCTTGCTACATAGCTTCCCTTACAACTACAACTACTGATTCTTCTATTGGCCTGGCTTGTCTGGTATTATCCATGGCAATTTCATTTTCACTAACTAGATCAGAGTTTATATTACCTTAGCATTGACGGGTTCTTTGATTTGGTTGTTCCCTTTCCATTGGCTACTTAGATAGATTACTAGGCTCTCCTATTTCATGTTGACTTATAGGTTCCTCATTTGCAGCTGCTTTTCCTTTATCTAGCCTAGTCCTTGCTCGTGTGTTAGGCATGATGTTAGCTAGACATAGAAAAATTATATTAGTAATATCCTTTATTACTTTAAAATAATCACACACAATTATTCATAACAAACACAAATATCAACAATAACCATTTCTTTTTATATATATACGTACACTATATGAACAAGTTTATTTTTACAACAAAAGTGCTTTAGTATCATAATATATACAACATCTATTACACATTCATACATATCATCAACATCCAAAAAAAATCCACTAAAGTCGTCTATTTTGGTCTCACTAGTGGTGCTTATGCCTAGGTTATATGAGTGTAAGCTCATCAGTGATAGTGTTGGTATTCGACCCGTCTGGATCATCTTCATTCATAATAGACCCTTCACTGGGGTCTTCATCATCATTCTTACTTATATTTCCTATGGGCTCGTCATCATCACTTTCTAGAATTGTTAGTATATATTCATCTGGTTGTTGTGGAGGGGCTTCCTCTACTACTTCCTCACCCCGGGCTTGAGCTTCCTCCCTTTCCCTAACAAATTTCCTTTCTTCTCGGTCTATTACATTTTGACTTACCCCATAGCGAAAACGGATATATCCTCCCGCCAAACAGTACCAAGGCCCCTGGTTAGGTGGAATAGGGGTGGGTATTTGATTCCAAAATATTTGCAACTCTCTATTATTAATTCTATCTGTAGCTATAGGGGAAAGTGGTCATGGGCTTGCTCGAAGGGGTGGAGTAGCCTCTTGTACTAGAGTTCTACTAATAGATCCCCTAAACTTGGGTCCTGGTTGCAAGGGGTGATAGTGATGGCTAGTTATATCTTCTACTTTCACAGAGGATATAGAGTTTGAGCTGAGGTACTCCTTAGGTATGGGAGGGTCTAAAAGAAATATCTGTTTGTAATACCCACCATCTATTCAAATTCTCCTCTCTCCTTTCCCTTTTTATTGCTTCTTCTGCCTCTCTTCTCATCATGTCTAGGTCGATTCCTGCCTTTCCCTTATTTTTCATCTATATTTAAAATCATAATCAATTAGCTATGTCTTACAAAAGGGTCATAACATTACATCACAATTTTAGATAACAAAACTGATAATACATGACACATAGATATTAAAAATTAATTTCATTTCATTCATCATTTTAATATTAATTTTTTCTTTTACCACCTATTCACTAACACCTTGGCTCTGATACCACTCTCTATGGCACCTCCGAACCCGAGGCACCAGAGCCTTACTCTTGGATCATTTAGTTAGTAAACTGTGAGCAATTAAAATCACATAATATTTATAAAGTATTAAAATTCATTTACACCATCAATCTTTGTAATCTTACAATATTGTATTCTCAAAACCTCATCCTTCATCAAAATATATAAGAACCATACAACCTTAAGAGTTTCTAAATTGAGACTTTTTTTTAAAACCTTGTTGTACCTGTCTAAGGTTGGGAAAAACAAAATGCGAGCATTAGACTCAATAAGCAAGTATTTTTATTTAAATAAATATTTTTATTTCATAAATAATGCACATGCAAATGCACATTTCACAATCACACTTTAAACCTTCATTAGATGGTATGCTAGTGCGATACCCAAACCCAAATAGTACTCATATAATTACATTTAAGGTGTAATTATGATTTATGTGTGAAATGATTGAATTTTGGATATTTTCATGAATTTATGAATTTTTACAATTAGGGTTTGTAATTAAGAATGGTGATTAACATTAATCGCTAAAGCCCAATGTGAGTCAAGATGACTAAAAGGGATTAATGATGATTAGAACGTACTAATGTGGCATGAATATTTATTTTAATTTTCATGATATAATTAATGGAGATAAAAATGGAAATTATGGAAGTGTGTAGAAAATCATAAAAAATTCATAACTTGACACCTATAAGGTGGAATGAGATGAAATTTGAAAGGTAAGCTCATAATTTTGGTCTTTACCTTATGAGAGAATTGGATTAAGGCAAAAGTGATGTAATTAAGGTGATAATTATTTGTTTCTAATCTCACACTCTAAGGATATTTTCAAAGGTTCATAACTTGACGTAGAAATGTCGGTTTGAGATGAAAGTTGAAATGATTGAATAAAATTTTAAAATTTATGGTATAAGTGGATTGGATTAAGCTAATTACCATGGAAAAGTGCTTAATCAAAAAAAGGTGCCTAGCATTGACTTTGTGCACCCTAGAGTACCATAGCATTTATGTGAAAGCAAGTAGATTAAATGCATTATTTAATGGCATATACGAGGTGTCAAAGGGAGGCAATTCCAAGTGGATTTTATGAATTAACAAAAATGATAAAATCCATGGAAAATCTGGGGCTTAAATGCTTGGATTTAAATGTCGATAGTATATCTCAAGGAGGCTTGAAGGTTGCACATGGTGAATGTCCAAGGGGTCATGCACTTGGATTTTTTTGAATTTTTATGTACCTAAGTCAAAACCTTGCTTAGCTAAATGAGAGAGGTTATGCAAATGCACATAAATGGGAGTTGAATTGGTGACCAAGCAAGCCATGGAAGGTAGCCATGTGGACGTGAATAGTGGACAACATTGATGGGGTGATTTGAGGTAGATTTTGATCATTTAAAACAAGTAAAAATGTGATTTTACATGGGTAAGATTGAACCAACACATCAAGGGATAAGATACCCATTAATTACCCTCCAAATGAGGTGGCGAAGTGGGCCCAAAAATCGGGAAAATGAAGGGCATAAGAAGGAGCATATGGGATGTTCATATGGGGATATATTTGGCATTTAAAAAATTATAAAATAAAAAATAATAAAAAGGGATTTCTTGGGCAACAAGCAAGGAGGAAATAAGGAGGAAAGTGGTAGCAAGGGGTTGTTCAAGGGGTCATTCAAGCCAACAAGGAGAGAAAGAGAGAAAAAGAGAGAATTCAAGGAGAAAACCCCCAAAGAAAGGCAGCAGCCTTGAGCACGACCAAGGGGGACGAAAAGGAAGAAAAAGAAGAAGAAAAAAGAGGAAAGAAGGTAGGAAAGAGGAGAAACCAATTATTCAAAGTTGCCTAAAATCAAGTAAGTATGGATCAAGTTTTGGATGTTTTAATCCTAAGTTTCTTCTCTCAAGTTATGGATCATGAATTTGATTCATAATGAACCCTTAAAGAATGATTCATGATTCCCTTGATTTGAGTATTGACTGAGGATTGAATGGTATTAATGAATTTAAGGGGTTTAAAGAGGTTAAGATGGATGTTAGGGTTGAATTTTGAGAAAAAACCTAACTTGGAATTTCTCAAAACCCTAAACTAAGTTGTTGTATGATTAAAGCATGATGATTTTGATATAATTCATGTTCTTTTGGATTACATATGTTAATTTGAGCATTTGTTAATGATTTTAGCAAAAATGGTTCAAGTAATATCTAATTCTTTCATTTTTGAGTTAAAAATGAAACAAGGAAGTGCTCAAATGGTTGATGGATCAATTATAAGGTAAATCACCTTAAATTAAGGACCCTTTGGGCAGCCTAAGTTTCTAAATAAGTTTGCCCTAAATCTGATTTTTTAGGCTATGTGAATGGAATGTCCAAATGGGGGCTAAAACGGGTGTTATACATGTGATTTTTGTTGCTATTTATAGTGAAATGATTTATGAATATTATAAAGGATAAATTATCCTATGTTTAAGGTACTTTGAGTGTCCAAAAGGATTTGAAATGATATGCCCTAAATCTAATTTTAAGGATATATGTATGGACATGTTAAAACAGGTCAAAATGGATACCCTACATGCTTAAGATGTTTCTGTTTTGGAAGCAACTAGATTATGGATTTTAAATATACGATAATACCCTAAATTTTTTTTAATAAAATCATGTTTAGTTGATGAAATTTATGACTTAAAAATCTGTTAAGATTTAAGTCATGAAAGAGGCGTTGAAAGGATGAAAAACGGGTCATAATGTTGCTGTTTTGAAACCCTATGATGAATGGATTGAAAATCCAAAATTAGACCCTAAATTAAATGTTAATTAAGAGGTTTAATCATTCTGAATAAGGACACAAGTTTCCGACTTGAGAAATTTTAAGAAATACCCAAGTTATGTGTTGTAAGATGAGTGTATGTGGAAGGCTAAGTATGGATAAGTTGTAAATGAGTTATATGAACTGCTAAAATGCAGAAATGCATGAATATGTGATGAATGCATAAGGATGTTGCTGTATAAATAATGTTTGAATTATCTCAAATTTTGAAATTAAGTTATGAAGCTTAAAATGTCACTTATATGCTTAGAATAAGCATTGACATAGGAAAAATGAAAAATGCATGAAAAATGGTTATGGGAGATATAAATCCCCATATGTTGAGATATGAATGTATGTTATGTGTTTACCCTAAAGATGGGATTAAAACACAATATGGAATGAATGATATGATGCACAAGTGCTTGTCATGTATGTTTGATCGACTTAGAATCCAAGTTGGTTATGTATTTTAATGGATTATGGGTTGGAAAACTAAGCAAGAAAATGGAAAATGTTATGAATGCAAGGTCATTCTTATATGTATAGGCAAAGGCAAAGAGATCAGCGATACGAAAAGCTAAAGAAAAGCAGGTAAGCAAGCAGCTTTCTAAATGAGTTTTGTTTTAAATGCTTTCTAAGATATTTAAAGATGATCATTCATTTACCTCAATGTGTATTGAAATGTATTTTCAAATATGACAAGTGATGTGCTTACCATTTCACAATTATGTATGAAATGTGATGAAATATGAATTTAAACAACGTTTCATTGAAACTATGTTTAAAAAGATGGTGCAAAGAATTCTCTATATGAGAATAACAAGATATCATGTGTAAAAGGTATATAATGTTGGGGTGACTAAAAGTCATGCATGGAATGGAAATCAAGCAAGCTAGTAAAGGTAGTAAGTGGACAAGGAGTCCCCTTTGACATTGCCAAGTCGGAATGTTTGGAACCAAGGATGGAAATGATCATGTCATGAAAGAATGTTCCCTGAGCTAGCGTAGCGTCACATGAAAGATAATGTCATGAATGGAAATGATTATGCATTTACACATTCACGAGTTGTGTATATGTTTATTAAATTGCTTGCTATTTATGCAAGTATGTGTGCCGTGTCAAGTAATAAAAAGTGAGTAGAGTATCGTTCCCACCGGGAATTGTTAACCAAAATTATTAATTAGTTAAATTGCTTTCGATGGGTGGAAAATTCTGAGTTTTTATAGTTCAACTAAACTAACAATTGCAACGAGAAATCATAGTAGATATGTGAGACTACTGGATATTAGAAACCAGTTTTCTAATTAGGGATGGCAGATGGATAGATCGGAATTCTTGAATCTAAACTATATTGCTCTGGTTCTTTTTAATTAGATTGCATATGGATTTACTAGCTCAAGTTCATATATCTTTATATATGTATTCCAACAGTATATAAAGTTAATTACACCCTATTTAAGTGCTATGTTCCCATGCCATTAAATAAAGTGAAATCGATAAGTTCATAACTTGTATAATGACTACATAGGGTTTAACGTATATTCCTATCCGTTAAACAACTCTCCTTACACGAAAGTAGAAACCTATGTCTTGTACATGGATCTGGCAACGATCTTCCTCTTCCAAGGATAAATCAGGCAATTGAATCATCTTATAAGGTAACTAATCTTATAAAAAGCATTAAATCCACGCATGCAAAGGTAAATCATACACAATCATATATAAAATCAACTATTCATTCCTGAATATTCTAAGAACCAAGAAACAATATAGTTTAGAATTTGAATCATCATAACTATCCATCTAATGAAGGTTTAGTTCAAAGATATGATCTTAATATCCAATACATACATATAAAAAGTATCCATAAAGGCAGAGAAAGAAAATTAGAAAGAATAAGAGAAAACTATTTTTCGGCAGTTTCCACCAATGGGACTTGAATCCTCTCTTCAATCCGGGCTTTAATCTTGATTTCCTCTTTCTCTTGAACTTTTGTTCGTACTTAGGCTCTCTTCTTTTTTCTTCCCACGTGCGCGAACCCCTTGAAACTCTTTATAGAGTCCCTTTGTGCAGCTTACGCACTGAAGTTTGCACGTATGGATGCGTATTGGCACCTAGGTTCCAACTCTCTGTATGCTGGGCAACTTGGACACATGCTGTAAACCCTAGGACTTTATGTACTGGCGCCTAGGCGCCAACTCCTTAGACATTCCATGATTTGGAACTTCTCCTTAACATGTTGTGATTGATCACGCATGGCGCCTAGGCGCCAACTCCTTGGAGGCCATGTTGTACGCTGTGTGTGCTGAAAATGGCCAAGGCATGTAGGGTGGCACCTAGGCGCCATCCATCTACCTCTGGTTGCCTTAGCTTGCATTCAACTCGCCCGCTTTACCTTCATATGTCCCGTCCTTCCTGCAAAAGATGAAAAAACTAACAAAATGAACTAAAAATGCTTAAATAATGCTAGAAATGCCTAAAAACTAAATAATGCTCCTAAAATGCAAAGTGGGTAAAAATTAAACTAAATGAATGTAAACTAAGCCTAATCTCTTGAACTAACGCATAAATCAAGTCTGAAATGGACCATGCAAATCGCAAAAATATGAGTTATCACACCCCTAAACTTAAATATTGCTAGTCCTCGAGTAACACATGCAACCCTAATGAATAAATGAATAAATCAATGAATCAATGAATTCGTGCAGACTCTATCAACTTTATTTGCTTCCTGTTATGTTTTGATCAATCCACTTATCCATTTCATAAGGTCGAGATTAATCCAACTTGAAAAATCC
>JAXCLR010010134.1:0-11935 GCA_035584095.1 Annona squamosa | reverse complement strand
TTGACTTAATCTTTAGTATCATGATAAAATAAATAAATAATAGTGAATCATAAAATAAATAATCTTAAACCAGGTGAACAACTGCATTTTACTTTCATCATCAATGTAGGATTCGTTTAATCGATATCACACCTTAACGAGGAGTGCAACATGGTGCATCATAGGATATCCCAAATATATTAAATAAGGTACTTCTTTTTGCAACTTTTAACGATGATGTAATATTTTAACTAGCTTAAAGAATTTAGAATTCTGTATTTTCTGATGAATGAAGCAAAATCATAGTAAATCTTTACAAAAACACAAATAAACTCCACAAACTACCGGAGCCATATCTTGCCAGAGGCAAGTCAATTCGAAATAGCCATATTTTGCTAGATGACCAATGTAAATATTTAAGTGAGATGAATTTTATTCCAAGCAATATTCATGACAATGAAACTAATGATCATCTGCATGGGCCATTTCCCAAACACGATAAATATTGCACTGACTCAATTGGATACATTATGCTTATTCTTACATCAATTGCTGTATACTTTGTAAGATTAGGAAATAGATTCATCGTGTCTTTTGGACTTTGGAAAACGTACCTCATGCATTTTTTTTTTAATCGGAATTTTTTCCCCTACCGTTTCTTTCAACAGGTAAATTCACAGCAGGTGTCTTGACGGTCCCTAACTGCAATTCAAAATTTATTTATCCAACCCTATGTATTATACTTGGGAATTAAGGTTAAATAAATTCAACCTTATTCCTAATATTTGGAAAATAGATTAAGCTTAGGTTAGCATCAAAATAAATTCAAATTTTCCGTAGTATTAAGTTACTCCATGTATTTTATCAATGTTCCGAGCAGGTACTCCCAGCAGGCTCTTTTCTTTTAACCTCTTTCCATATTATTCATAAAAAAAAATGAAAAAGCAAGAAAAAAAATATAAAACGACAGCAGAAAATATAGCGTCTCTCTTAATGGCTTCAAACATGATTTTCCATCATCCTCGACAAGGAACGTTCCACCTCATTGTCCGTATTCCGACTTTTCTACATGCATGTGTGGAAAAATGATGCTATAGCTTGATTGCCTGTGTATTTGAGGGGCACAGCTAACGAAAGTCAGTAAAGTCTAGTCAATGGCCGTCGATTATGTCAAGTATGGCTGGAATGTGTATCATGTCGTGTAATGTGTTCGCGTTTGGTGCGTGCATTAATGCATCAAGTTGGCAATTACTGTTGTTTGAAGCTGATTTGAATGCAAAGCTGATACAGTTGGATTTTGGAAGCTCTTCCCGTGCTCGAATACATGGAAAATGGAGTTTTTGGGAATTTTTCTTCCCGCGCCTGAATGGATGTAAATGATAGTTAGACGCTTGACATAACGTTTTTTCGTAACAGCCCTCAACTATTTGAAAAGTTTTATATGACAGTTAGAGTTTTTCCCAATGCCAAACAATCTAATTTTTTTTAGACAACTTTTATGAACAATGAAAGATTCTTTTTAGGAAAGAAAATATATGCAACCCAACTAAGGGTCTGTTTGGGAAAAGATTAATTTTTACATAAAAAAATTTTATTATAAAAGTTGCTAAATTGATAGAAAATGTTGTGATATGATGTATATAATGATGAAGAGTAAAGATAATAAAGTTAAACTAGATAAATTAATTATATAGGTAATTGTGTAGAAATGATTGAAAAGTAGAATAGTTTGTATATGGAGATACGAAAAAATAATTAAAAAATAAGATAGTTGTAGAGAATAAAAAGTTTTAGAGTGAAAAGTTTTACTTATTGCTAAACACCCCCTAACAATTAATAACACGACTGCCAAAGGAATAGCAACAACGATGGTGCCAATGCTCAAATCCCACACTTGGGATTCCAACTTATATCAATTTCTCAACTAAATATGACATCTTTAACATGTAAAGTGGTTTTAATTTCATAAAATCGTCTTTGTTCCAACTTTAGAGTTTGTTCGGAATGATGCAAATGGATTGAGATAAGATGAGAATGAAAAAGAGATTTTTCTTTATGAAGAATACGTTTTTCGATTTTAAATTCAAAGTGTCTTATTTTTAAGAATTTTTTACATTTTCAATGCTTTCTTTTCCATTTGCAGGATACAGCAACATCTTGTTATTCCACTGAATCATTTTAATCCATTGAATCATTCTAAATAGGCTAGATAAAATTTATAAATATTATTTTATTAAAATACATCTATTACGTTAATAAATAACTTGACAAGTTTTGAAACAATGTTCGAACTTAAAAGGGCTATCTCATTGAACATGTCATATAATATTAGAAATAATAATATATTAATTTTTCTAGTTAATTACAAGCATATGTTTGACAATGCAATTACAAAGCACTTTAAATAACAATCAAATCTAATAATGGTTGTTCTAAAAATATAGCTCATCTAAAAATGTACTTAAGAGTTAATGTGCAATATAATATTATATTTTCTGTATATTATTTAATTTTTTAATTTCAACAATTATTTTGAATTTCGGATTATTTGGATAGAGTATTTTGGTTTTTGGATTGAATTTATTAGATTTGCCTTACATTTAGCCAAACCTAAACCATTCAAAATTTAGGTTGTTGGATCCATAGAGGGTAAAACCAGATTGAGTTATACCCTGCAAGTTGGGTGGTTGCATGGTAGATTGGGTTCATTTATTTGGTATTCTACCCAGGTTAGGTTGTGCCTTACTTTTTTTTTATTATTACAACTGGGGATAAGAGACGATGCAATTGAGCTATACTCTGCAAGTTAGAGGGTTGTCGGATAGCTTGGATTTATTTATTTGGTACTCTCCCTGGATTAGGATGTACGCTACTTTTTTATTACGTCGGGAGGTGGAATAAGATGCTCCTAGTAGAATTGCAGACATTGTTATGCAAATGAAAGTGTGACATTCGCGGCCTATGCCCAAGTTCACATATTACATGATACTTGTCTGTAGACTTTTGGTAACAACAGTTTGATCGATGTCGCCATCCCGTGGAATATTGTAATTATTAATTGACTAATTAAGATATGTGTGCAATTGGCCTCATCCTAATTACATTTTGCTATTTGAAAATGGGCCACACATTGATAAAATTTTTATTATGTATTTAAGATCCTTTGTTTTAAAAATGCTTAGATTTTTTAATAGATGCACTAAAATGTGTTAATACTTTATAAAATCATTTATTTTTACAGGACTTGTGCTTTAGACAATTTTAAAAAATTACTTTAAATTAATATATTAATCAAACAAATTTATTATATTAGTTTTGCAATTTCTAGATTGAGCTCACGATTACAAGCATGTTGATTTTAAGGAAACCTGTTGTATTAACTACATAAATGATTCTAAGCATAAGAGATGAGTTGAATTTGATTTCTTGGTAAATACGACGTATTTTAAGCTTGCAATATGATAATTAGGCAATTTTCCACTGCACCATACTACATTAAGACTATTTAATTAATTGTCCATGTTTTATGGTGAAGGGATGGGTTCTAGTCTTCCAGATTGAAATCTTCAATGATACGTAGATAATATTCAAGTATTTCCCTCCATTTTATTTATTTGTCGCATCCTCCTCTTAGAGATGCACCTGCCAATTCAATCCATTTTACCAGGCTTATCATTCCAGGCCTTGTTTCATTGTCACGTGTCACGTGCAAAGTACGTTAATAATGAACGCGGTTTGATTAGAATTAGATGGAATGAAAGTAGTGAATCAATTAAATAGACGTGTGGAAAAATGATAATATTGTTCGATTGTTTATGTCTTTGAGAGAGTTAAGTCAATGGGTGTTGATTATGGAGTCTACGGCTCTACGCCCAACCTCGTCCATGAGATAAAACTGCCTTACCTATTAGGATTTGGGAGTGGAACAGGAGAATGTAATATAGCGGAATATCAACCACATGACTGCCAGCAATAACTGATGATGACCACGCGTCTTTACAAATAAATAAATAAACTCCACATACAGCCAGAGGCAAGTCATTTCGAAAGAGAAAATTGGACAGCGTCATTGCTACGAGTCATGCGGTTGATATTACGCTATAAAACGTTCTGTATACTGCAACTCCAACACCCACAAACTACCCCAGCCATATCCCACTCTAAATATGGCATCTCGAAAATCCATTGTGTGTCTCCTGTTCTTGGTGCTAACAGTTGCATCATCAGCATCTGAAGAAGAAGCCAAAGCTCTTCTGGTCTGGAAAGCTACTCTCTCGCCAAAGCATGTCCTCCATTCATGGTCTAAGCTACCTACTGCCAATGCTTCTTCCTCCGTCCAAGCCCAAAAACCATGCAATTGGACTGGAATCAGATGCAACAATGCTGGACATGTGGTACAATTCAATCTGTCCAACTATGGCTTGCACGGTACACTTCATAGCCTCAATTTCTCTTCCTTTCACAATCTTGTCTACTTGGATGTGAGCCTAAATTCATTTCATGGAAACATTCCAGCCCAGATAAGTACCCTCTCCAAACTCACTTTGCTTGATCTATCCTCTAATGACTTCTCTGGATCTATTCCTCGAACATTTGGAAACTTGAGTCACTTATCCACTCTCTATCTCCACACTAATCAGTTGTCCGGTCAAGTACCTTCCGAACTTGGAAAATTTGCTAATTTAACTAATCTTAGATTAAGCACCAACAATTTAACCGGATCTATTCCCCCAACACTTGGAAACTTGAGCCGCTTATCTATTCTCCCTCTCTTCACTAATCAGTTGTCCGGTCAAGTACCACCTGAACTTGGAAAACTTGCTAATTTAACTATTCTTGATTTAAGCAACAATAGTTTAACCGGATCTATTCCTCAAACACTAGGAAACTTGAGCCACATATTTATTCTTCATCTCTTCACTAATCAATTGTCCGGTCAAGTGCCTTCTGAACTTGGAAAGCTTGCTAATTTAATTAGTCTTGCATTATCCATGAATAATTTGATTGGATCTATTCCCCTAACACTTGGAAACTTGAGCCGCTTATCTACTCTTTATCTCCACACAAATCAGTTGTCCGGTCAGGTGCCTCTCGAACTTGAAAAGCTTACTAATTTAATCGATCTTGAATTAAGCACCAACAATTTAATCGGATCTATTCCCCCAACATTTGGAAACTTGAGCAGCTTATCTACTCTCTATCTCCACACTAATCAGTTGTCCGGTCAAGTGCCTCTTGAACTTGGAAAACTTGTTAATTTAATTGATCTTGATTTAAGCATCAACAGTTTAATTGGGTCTATTCCCCCAACACTTGGAAACTTGAGCCGCTTATCTACTCTCTATCTTGACGTTAATCAGTTGTCCGGTCAGGTGCCTTCTGAACTTGGAAAACTTGCTAATTTAATTAATCTTCATTTAAGCATCAACAGTTTAACAGGATCTATTCCCCCCACACTTGGAAACTTGAGCCACTTATCTGTTCTCTTTCTCCATACAAATCAGTTGTCCGGTATGGTACCTCCAGAACTTGGAAATTTGAGTCGTTTGACTATGCTTGAGATTGGCAGTAATAGATTTTTTGGCACATTGCCTGACATATGTCGAGGCAGATCACTGTTGGCCCTTACCGCAAATGAAAACCAATTTTCAGGGCCCATTCCAGAAGGCTTCAGAAATTGTACCACACTAATAAGAGTTCGGCTTGAACACAATCAGCTCACTGGAGACATAACTCAAGCTTTTGGAGTATATCCTCATTTGGATTATGTTGATATGAGTTACAATAGATTATATGGTCATCTTCCTCCAAGTTTGGGTGCATGCCTAAGCCTCCAAAAGCTCAACTTCTCCCACAATAATATCTCCGGACAGATCCCATCGGAAATTGGGCAGTTGAGTCAATTAAGAATACTCGACCTTTCCTTCAATCAAATTCAAGGAGAAATTCCTAGATGCTTAAAAAGTTTATCCAAGCTCTACAATTTAATTTTGAATGCTAATCAACTCCATGGTTTTGTACCAGTGGAGATTGGAAACCTTTCTGAATTGCAGTTACTCGATTTATCAAAGAACAAGCTAAGTGGACCCATACCTCTACAATTGGGTGATTGCTCCAAACTGCGATCTTTGAGCTTGAGTGAGAATTATTTCAATGGAAGCATTCCTTTTGAGATTGGCAATCTATATTACCTTTCAGACGAATTGGATCTTAGCAACAACAAGCTCTCAGGGGAAATACCGCAACAGCTTAGCAAATTACATGAGCTTGGAAAGCTAAATCTCTCTCATAATCATCTCAAGGGTTCTATCCCATCTTCCTTCGAAGATATGTTCAGCTTATTATCCATCGATTTCTCTTACAATGATTTGGAGGGCCCACTTCCCAATGGCAAAGCCTTTCGACAAGCTCCATTGGAGGCATTTGCCAAAAATAAAAATTTGTGCGGTGCAGTAAAAGATATGAAACCTTGTAATTCATTTGTGCGACATGCCCACATTGGAAAGAAACGTGCCCAGTTTCTGGTCATTGTCATCACAAGTACGGTCTCAGCAGCACTAGTACTTGCAGTATCTGTGATGTACTTCATTGTTCATCCAAGTTTGAAAAATGCAGATGTAAGAAAGGTAGAAGAGAGAGGCACAGATATGTTCGCGGTATGGAATTTTGATGGTAAGATAGTGTATGAGGATATCATAGGAGCAACAGAGGATTTCAATGACAAATATTGCATCGGAGAGGGAGGTTATGGAAAAGTTTACAAAGCAAGTCTACAAAATGGCCAAGTAGTGGCCGTGAAGAGACTTCATAAGTCGGGAGAGGGCCAATTGGAAGATGATGAAAGGAGCTTCAGAAGAGAGATAGAATCATTAACAAATATCCGACATCGCAACATTGTAAAGCTTTATGGGTTTTGCACACACCGACGATGCTCATTCCTGGTTTATGAGTACATGGAAAGGGGAAGCTTATGTAGCATTCTGGGTTGTAATGAAAGTGCTGCAGAACTAGATTGGGGGAAGAGGATGAATATTATCAAAGGAGTAGCACATGCCGTATCGTACATGCACCACAGTCGTTCCCCGCCCATTGTTCATCGAGACTTAACAAGCAACAACATTTTATTGGATCTAGAATTAGAGGCACGTATTTCAGATTTTGGAACTGCTCGACTTTTAAAGCCCGATTCCTCCAATTGGACCACGCTTGTTGGAACCTCCGGATACGTAGCTCCAGGTATACATGTCCTAGCTCCCTCTACTATATTATGGAAGATAATCAGTTCATTAATCTTTTTGTGCGTATATGCAGAACTTGCATACACAATGCGGGTGACCGAGAAATGCGACGTGTATAGCTTTGGAGTTTTAGCTCTTGAAGTGATGATGGGAAGGCATCCTGGGGATCTCATCATGCAAGTTCTATTGGGAGCATCTTCAGACAGCCAAGGCATACGACTGATGGATGTATTGGACCCGCGCCTCCCTCTTCCAGTATCTGCTCAGGACGTGAAGGATATGACATGTGTGGCTGTGTTTGCACTTGCATGCTTGCGGGCTGTTCCAAAAGACCGGCCCACCATGGCATATGTTTCTCGGGAGCTTTCATCTGGGTGTAATGTCACCATTCCCGAGTCTTTCTACAGCATTACATTGACACAGCTTGTGGATGTTTGGGTGTAAAAGCTGATACTCAAATGGTCATTTTAGGCTATTGCGAACCTCACTAGGATGCATTTTCTACTTTTTTGGTTGTATATCGCGCTCCTTTTATAAGTCTTGGTTGTGTTGAATAAACTATATGTAATTAAGCATCTGGGGTTTGGTGTGCATAAACTACATATATACAGCATCATGGCCTATTTTTGTATATAATTCTAGTTACTTTATATGCAACTGTTTCTAATATATGTCAATGCTTGAGTACTGGGTCGTCTGTACATCATATGCTTATACACTGTAATTCAATAATACAGCAACCTGACCTTCATCTAGCTCAAGGGATAAATTGGGACTAAATTTTGATTAAACTTAATTTTTAACTTGAAATTATGGAAATCTCAACCCAACGGTGACCAAAACTAGCTTAAGCATTTCTTTTACAATCCTTATATATAATTAATTCAATATTGTGCATCATGTATGGGCACCAATTTTCATGCACGACCTCACTTTTTATTTAAAATTCTTTTTCCAAATCCAAGGGTGTATGTTTGCTTTGAAAATTTTCAATTTAGAACTTTTTAACCTCTACGACCACCTTATTTTTTTAAATTACTTCTTCACTTCTTCTTATATAATTGTCTTACTTTTCAATCATTTCTATACAACTACCCCTACATCTAACCTATATATTTTAACTTTATTTTTTTATTTCTCATCATTACCCCTATCATATCACATCATAATCTCCCATTACCCCTATATGTTTTGTTGAGAGATTATTCAATTTCTAATGAATTGGTTTGATGGATTTTATAGATTCTTCGTATAATTTATATTGAATATATTACTTATAAATGTAATGCAGAAGTTTATAACATATCAAATAGTAAATTTCAGAAGCCTATTAAATAATCCTTAAATTATTTTGTCGAATGCATTATCTGATTAAATAATAATAGTTTATATTTTTGTTGAAAAGGTAGAAAATAAATACTATACGTTATAATTTTTTATATAAATCAATCAATTAAAAAGAATGAGTCATTGTGGATCTATTATTTTTATCTTTAACATAGGTGGTGTCAAAAAATTTTAAGTATTGAATAAACTAGTTGTGTTCATTTTGCACAATTTTTTCTGGACATTAAATCGTCAATATAAAAAAGAACAATTTGTGTAATAACCAAGTGAGAATTTTAAGTAGTGCTTAATTTTATTATTTACCACAAAAGTAATTTAATTTGTAATAGGGTGGTGTCAAAAATTATCCATCTTCGAATAAATTAACAATGTAAATTTTATTCAACTGCCTGTATTATTGACCCAAAATTAAATAATTTTTGTAATTGCTAAGTGAAAATTTTAAGTAACACTTAATTATAGTTTTTTATCACAGAAATAATTTTATTTGTAACAGTGGTGTCAAAATTATTCAGCTACAAATAAATTAATCACACAAATTTCATTCAGCCCTTGTACCACTAACTTGAAAATAAATAATTTCTATAATAGTCATGTGAGATTTTATGTAATGCTTAATTTTAATTATCTATCACAGAAGTAATTTTATTTATAATAGGCACAGGTGCACACCGTGTGTGTTTTTTGACCCAATCCGATCTGGTCCAGCA
This sequence comes from Annona squamosa, assembly GCA_035584095.1. NCBI lineage: Eukaryota > Viridiplantae > Streptophyta > Magnoliopsida > Magnoliales > Annonaceae > Annona > Annona squamosa. The sequence continues at coordinate 2,661 of JAXCLR010010134.1, read as the reverse complement.
CCAAAAGAAACTCGGTTTTGGATTTTTTAAAAAGCAGGTATCATACATTGGTACCGAGTTTAACCTAGTCTATAGTACACTAGTGTCTTGTTGGGTATGCACCAGCATTGGGCCAAAACCCGCCCACCACTTAAATTATCCATACAAATTTATTCGACGCCCGTGTCCATGACCCAAAAACAAATAATTAGGATGTTTTTTTTTCTTAGAATATATTTACATACATCTCAACACATATTACATTGAAGGCTTTGAGACATTCTTACAAATCTGGAGACATTGCTCCACCAAATAATCAGGAAGACACAGCTTCCAACAACCAAACGGGAGACCCACTGCTCCCAAAACCATACAGATAGAAGACCACAGCTCTCACACACATTTCTGGCCGAAATGGGATTCGAACCCACAACCCACAGGCAGCACCAATTCTTCGGGGGCTGCGCTGACCAACCAAGCATGACTCGATTGGCAATAATTAGGATGTTTATGTGAAACTTCATTTCTACATAACTTCTTTCATGTTTAATATGTAGATGGTTGATAAAAAATTTACTCCATCTATTGTATTTAGTATTATTTATATTATTATAGAAACCCTTTCATTTATTTAACATAATTGTATGTGAATTTCATCTACAAACATGTAAAATATACATAATAAAATTATTTAATACTAAATGTAAATTTTTATATAATATTTTCAACATCTAAACTATCCAAAATATTATTACTATATAGATAAATGATCCTATAAAGTATTACTATAATTTAATATGTGGGTGAATAGATCTAAGCATTTTTGCTAATTTACACATGAATGTACCTATTCTTGAGCAAATGTGGCCTGCGCACGTATTGGATTTGGATGAACATTAGTTTTATAACTAAATAAAGATGTTAAATATAATAAATAGATTGAATTTTTCATCAAACATTAAAATCTTAAAATTTGAGGGGTTATATGGAACCACTTTTATATAACACTGTTACATAAAAGTAGCCCTAAAGAAAATAATTTGTATAATAATTATATGAGAATTTTAACTAATACCTAATTTTAATTATTTTTCATAGAAGTAATTTTTATTATAAATTAATTATATAAATTTAAATTTTTATCATTTTTTGAGCTTCGTTGTCAATAGTTAGAGGGTAAATGGCTAAAGATTCCAACCCGGCCCCTTCAGAGGAAAGTTAAAGGGGATAGGAGAAAATCTTCGCCCTCAGATTAAATTAAAAATATCCTTACACATTACACAGGAAATGCAAACAGGAGACACATCTACCCATACATAGGTAATTCCCTGATAATTGCAAATTCCGAAAGTGTGTGTGCCACTTCGTTACCCGACCTTAGGACATGCGAGAAGTCACATGAACAAAAGCTCTTCCTAATACCCTTGATTTCAGATATCATGGCCCCGCCGCATGTGATCTTATCGCATGCTCCATTGAGAGGAAGTTGTATAGAATCAGGTTGTTGGTTTCACAAACCACATCTGAAGGATTGAGCCTCTTGACCCAACGGACAGCCAGCTGAAGCCCCTTAGCTTCCATCCAAAGGGGGCCGTTGCTTTGTTGTCCTCTTCGTTCTGTGTTGCTTGTTTCTGCAGTATTGCTTTGTTGCCCTCTTCCATCCTGTGTTGCTTGTTTCTGCAGTATCAAATCAACCAGCAAGTGACAAGGAATTCATTGAAAGCTTTTGTTTCCACACTAGTTGGAGACTGCTTGTTTCATATGTTCCTCCATGTCCTTCTCCAGATTCCTGATTTTTCCACACTTCCATAGCTTTTCTATACCCAGACTTCACCCTGTACACCCCATCTGGTTCATGTCTCCAGTAGAGTTGGTCCTGTTCTCCCCTTCTTGGAATTGGCATGCACCCTATCTCTTCCCAACCCATCTCACCTACAGCAACTTTTACATCAGCTGAGAACATTGAAAGAAGAGTTTTTAGATCCTGATTGATAAGAGGGACGTAATGTTCAATATTGTGTAAGTCTTAACAACAGCCATCTTGGTTATCAGCAACATACTAATAGCAATTCTCAAGTAACACAGCTCAACTTCTCATTCCATTATGAAGACTTTGTGGCAATCTCTTAGATTGGGCACGCTAAGATGATGAAAAATCAAAATTCGAATATTCATATTGTTTAGAAATTATTTTATTTACCATATTACGAAAAATAATTTCAATCTGACTTTTGAGGAGATCATTTCTACTTAAAAATATCTATAATTACATGTAAATCAGAGAAAATATTTAGCTTAATTTAAATGTGTATTAAAATATTGCTATAATTTATAGAATCGTTACATTTAATAAGTTTATAGTTGTGAGACCTGCTAGCGCAGTTGGCGTTGCATGATGGCTAGCGTTCCCATGGTCAGGGACTCGAATCCCGTCTGACGCAGCAGCCTTGTCCCGCACAGTCTTGGCCTTGAGCAACAGTGCTCGGCCCATCAAAAAAAAAGTTTATAGTTTAAATGTTGAATTAATAATTTTAAAATTAAAACATAAATTCAATAATCTTCTTACAGTCATCTCACTTTCTCAAAATCTGCATCTTTCCACATCATAGCCTGCACCACTGCCGTAATGTTGCCATCTTAATATAATAGAATAAGACAATTTCATTATTTCCTCTTCGGAAG
>JAXCLR010010133.1:0-11962 GCA_035584095.1 Annona squamosa | reverse complement strand
GGTTTGGGTTTACTCCAACCCGGTTGGTTTAGGGTTTAGGTTCACTCCAACCCGGTATAACCCGACCCGAGTTGCACCCCTAATTTTAGTACTTCATTATCCGTTCCATCCCCCACTGACAAATAGGCTTGCCTCATCCACACATGCTTTACCATTTCCGCTTTCCAAAAATGGAGATACTAGTCCAATCATAACACTTCGGGTTCGCGTTGTTATTAGCATAAAATACAAAATTCGTTTATTTTATTTTATTTTTTATAAATATGTTTTTTGATTGTGGGGCATTTAAGTCATTTTCCACCCCTTAATGAACTTGATTTTTAAAAAATCAAAATTAATATATAAAATAGCAAAACTTACTATATAAATTAAATACAATTAGGAAAATACATTTATGAAGAAAAACTTAAATAAAAGTAAAAATAAAGTAAAATAATTAATATGATCTTCTAGGCTAAAATACATAATGATGTCTACGATCATGCTCGTTTTTGAAAAGCGCCTTCCTTGGCATAACGGTAGGACAGTTGCGTCGTTTTCCTGGAGAGGCAAAAATAAGGATTTTATAGTAATCACAACTTCACGTACGTGTTCCTTCGCCATCTCTGCTTCCCGAAAGCCGGGATTTTAATCCACGTCCGCCCGAAACTTGAGATAGTATGTCAATCTCACCAATGAAGTGAAGCCAAACCAGCATACACCCAAGAACCAGACAATGGGTTTCTTTTCTAACCTTAATCCACCTTTAATTGAAAAAATAATCATAACTCAAATCTTATTCCTAAAAGGTTAGATTAGAAATTAGAATTTTTTTTAAAAAAAAAAAAGTAAAAAGGAAGTTGATGGTTGCTGTACCTGGCGCAGGAGGAGCTCGGGCCACCACTTGCGGGAGATCGAAATTGATTCCCTCCTTCACCTGCGGATTCTTCTCCATTATCATCTTCAAGCAAGTGCCGGAGCTTCCACCGACATCCACCAGTCGCTCCACCCCCTCGAACACCTCCGCGTACCCTTCCAGCAGCGCCTTCATGAACGGCGCCGACACCCCCGACATGGCCTTCTGCGTCAGCTCGTTCATCTCCGGCTTCTCCGACAGGTACTGGTACACCGACAGCCCCCCGTTGGCCCTCGCGAACGGCTCCACCGACGGATGCAGCACCGACTCGTGCAGCCCTGGCCACGCCCTCAGAAGCGCCTCCTCGTGGTGCAACAGCACATACGCCGCGTACGACAGCCCCTCCTCGTCCTCCACCAGCGTCTTCCCGATCTCGCTCAGGGAGTAGCTGCGCTCAGCTTCAGAGCTCAGCGAGTGCTCCACGAAGACGTTGTAGGTGGCGAGCATTCGGAGAAGGCGCTGGAGGTTATGAGGGTCGGCGGAAGGGGCAGCGTTGGTGAGCTTAGAGAGGATTTGGGAAGGGGTGAGAGGGGTATTGTTGCCGGATTGCCAGATGATTTGTGGAATGTTGAGCTTAATGACGGCGAGGAGGGACATAGGGACGCTGATCATGTTCGCCAGCTCCATTATCGCTAGTCTCGCCTCTTTTCGCTCCATTGCTCGCCTGCTGAAGTGATTTTTCTTTTCTGTTCTTTTCGGTTTTATTCACCTCTACCCAGCCTTTATACCCGCCACCAGTCGTAAATTCCTCCGACACCCACTGTGCACGCGGATAATACTAACGGAGTCAGCTTCCCTTGCAATGTTCCATTTTTTAATTATAAGTTATTTAATTTTTTCTTCATAAATATATTTTCTTAAGTATGTTTAATTTACATACTAAGTTTTGCATTTTATAAATTTATGAAGAAATTTTTTTAAAAATAAAATAAAATAAACAATTGAACATTATACGGAAAGCTAATATACAATATATTATATATTATCATAACTCATACTAATAGGCTGCATCAATGATGCACCTCTTGTTTGCAATTCCTCTTAATTTTTAATATTTTATCTGTAAATAAAAATACTCTATTTATTATTTTTAACATAATTTATATTATTATAAAATTAATTTTATTTATTTATTATCGCTACATATGACTTAGTCTATAAATGTATAAATTTAACATAATAAAATAATTTGATACTAAATATTAATTTTTAAGTATTATTTTTAATTTCTGAGCTATCTAAATTATTACTATTGTTTGAATAAATGATCCTAAAAATTATTATCAAATTCAATATATATATATATATACATATGATATTTTACTAACTTACACTTGAATATATTTATTTTTTTAGCAAATGTTAGAAAATTTGAGCAGTAAACCTTCTAACTATACATATTAGTATTTTAAATGTTAAAGTTTGAGTTTTAGCATTTTATATCCGCTAAGTTTTGATTCTCTCGTGATGTCGCTAAAGCCCCGTTGGATTATATATAATGACAAAAATACCCATGGAAATAGACACAATCGCCAGGTCTTCCCCACCTCCACTAGCTTCGATACCATCCTGCTCGCCAGCTACATTGACGCAAACCTCATCCCTTCCCTCTCCACCTTCTTCTCCTCAAACAGCGGGGACAGATTGAAGTCCTCCGGCAGGAAAATGATGTGAACACGTTCAATTTCTAAACCTCCTTTCCCTTCAGCCTCTCCACCACTGCCTCCTCTGCCTTCCTCGGTGACTATGGCAATAGTATCTTAAACCACCATGGCTAGTGCTGCTAATCAGCCATGAAGGAGAAGGGTTCATAATGATGGTGATGAAGATTGCAATGGCGAGAAAGTGCCAGATTTGTTGCAAAGAACAGCAGAAACAGCTATTTGTTTTGCCGACTTGAGAGCCACGCTTGCAAATCAACAACAGAGCAATTGAATGCAGGATGGTTGGTTGATTGTTTGCTGCTTGTGATGAAAGCAAGCAGCGGATGGGGTTTTCCCATTTGGAGATGGTTAGTTAGCGCATCCACAACAGTGAGATGTGTTTTGCCGAATGTGAGGGGATGACCACGAGGATGATTGAATCTTGCCACGGTGTAAAGCAGGAAGAACGATTGAATCAATTTGTGCAATCCTGATGGCTAGATATAGATGGCGGATTTTGCTCGTTTGGGAGCTTTCATGGCTGCCAACTTCTATGCAATTCGAGGGGCAATTTGATATTTACTGCTCAGTTTGTTAGAAAAAAATACTACCTAGTTAACAACAGTCGAGAAGGCATATAATGGATTGGGTACGGATAAGATTATCTGTGTATGTATTAGTTATATCATGAATTTGTAAAATGTAATAAGTATATTCGAAATTAAGATCACACGTAGTATCCTATCAAAAAAATATATGTATCAGTATAAGAGGAATTTGTAAAAAGTAATAAGCATATTTGAAATTAAAACCATACATCCTATAAAAAAAAAGATTCTATGCAATAAAATAAGTATAGCTGTGATAACTCTTTTTTTTTCCACACTAGTGACTAAAAATTACAATCTCTCCCTTTCTCACATTTCTTCCATTCTTATTAATATTATTAATGCTGTAGGAGGTAAAAAAAAATTATGAGAAAAAAATCGTTAACAAATTATTCTATTTATTTTATGGTAATTTTCTACTCAGTAATAAATTATGACACGGGTGATGATTAAAAGTAAAGAAAATTATCTTGATAAAAAAGTAAAGAAAATTATCATAAAATAGAATATTTGTACAAAAATGTGCAAAAAAATTGTCATATATAAATAACAACAAGTGACTTGTGATAGTCATTAGTTAATGAGAAATGAATCTGTTAACTCGGATTAAGTAATTGTTTCGTTTAACTTATCTTAAAAATTCATTAAAATTTTTTTCTCTATAATTCTTTTATTTAAGTGTATTTAATATGTAAATTAATTTTTTTATTTTTGAATATATACATATTGAAATTTTTATTTAAAATAAATTTTTTGAAGGAGGGTATGAGACATTTGCGTAAATTTTTTTTTTTTTTTGATAAAAGGGGGAGTCACTCTAACCCTATTCCCCATCAACGTTATAGGGATTAGAGGTAGAGTGATCCGAGCTTTCCATAGCAAAAAAAATGTCTATACAGATTTTGTCACAAATAGCCTGAGGTGGGGTGTCCCACCAGCACAACTGAACCTCAGAAGAATTTAAAATCATTTCGCCAAGGGAATGGGCAACTTCATTTCCTTGCCGAAGAACATGGTGCACAGAGAAAGAAACTACATCCCTTAGAATGACCTTAATTTCGTCAACAATGTAGCCCACATGAGAGGAAATCAGGATGTTGTTGGATAGGTAGTTGTATAGTGTGAATGAATCAGTTTCAACCTGAGCGCAGACAGCGTTAATTTGAATGGCCCATTTCAAACCAAGCAGAAAAGCCGTGGTTTTCCTTACACCCGTCTGTCTCCACCCTCTAGCTGCAACAAAATTATACTAAAAGAAGAGCACGAAAATAGTGAAAATAAAATATTTTTTTAATGTGATATGACAAGTCGACAAGAGACACGGACGCAGCACTGCATCATGATTTTGTCGGTATCGAAGTGATTCAGCAAAGAGTTAAAAAATTGTAACACGTTTAAGCCTTTTTTTTTTCTTTTTCTTTTTTTTTACAGCAATGTTTTTAGCTTTTTATATGCTTAGCAGTGAGGTAAAGCGAGATGAAGAGATTGGATAAAAAATATGGTTGTATATTAGAATTTGAGAAAATATATTGTTAACAGGGAAAACTGTGTAAGAAATTAGAAAAATAAGTTGTGTTATATTAGTAATGAGAAAAGTTTCCAATCATAAACAGCCCAAGAAGGTACCACAATCTTTTTTTTCTGCCTTAGGAATGAGTTGGTGGCATTATCGTGGTTGTAGCTAAATTATTAAAGAAATATGTAATTTTACCCAAATAATCGTATTGAACAAATAAAAATATTTCAAAGTTATTTAAAGCCTTGTTCCATAAAAATTTTTATTTACTTTTAAGTAGAAAAGTATAAAATTATTTCAAGCATTTAAATTAAATAATTATTAATAATTACTATAATGTTTAGATCTTCATAAATATTATAAAGTGAATTTAACGAAATATTAAAGCAATCATCAAGATTCAAATTGGATTTTTAAATTCATACATGTGCGATAGTATTTTTTTAATTTTCATATATATATATATATGCAAGGGCATTTATTTTTAATTTATACATATATATATATATATATATATATGCAAGAGCATTGTTTTACAATATCCACGGGTTAGCGATGCTTTTCTAATGCCATAAGGGGCAAGGGTTTAAAATGTAAAAAAAAACTTTGCAGGGTCTAATATGCTAATACACAAATTTCAAATTCTAAAATCCTGACCTGCAAAGTTAGAGAGTTTATGACGCGAATTTACGTTTGTCAGACACATATTTGATGATCGACAAGGTGCCAGCCTTCGATGTCTCCCGTTATTTGATAAGATGGATGAATAGGTGCTCCAACGATGTACGCTGGTTAGTGAGCATACATTAATTATAGGAAACATCCCCTCCTACACAGGCAATTTGATATTTACTGTTTAGTTTGTTAAAAAAAATACTCCTTAGTTAACTGCAATCACGAAGGCATATAATAGATTGAGTTAGATAAAATTATTCGTGTATCTATTAGTTATACAAAGAATTTGTCAAATGTACTAAGCATAATTGAAATTAAGATCATATATAATATCCTATAAAAAAAAAGATCCTACATAATAAAACAAATATATCTATGATGAATTTTTTTTCACAAACCAATGACTAAAAATTACAATCTCTCTCTCTCTCTCTCTCTCTCTCTCTCATATTTTCTTCCATTCTTATTAATATTATCAGCATGGTAGGAGGTAAAAAAGTATGAGAAAAAATTTGTCAACAAATTATTCTATTTATTTTATGGTAATTTTCTATCGAGTAATAAATTATGACATAAGTGATGATTAAAAGTAAAGAAAATTACTTTTATAAAAAAGTAAAAAAATGACCATAAAATAAACAGAATAATTGTGCAAAAATGTGCAAAAAAATTGTCACATACAGATAACAACAGGCGAACTATGATGATTATTAGTTGATAAGGAACGATCATATTAGCCCATGTTAAGTACATGTTTTATTTAATCTACTTTAAAAACCTATTAAATTTTTTACTTTCTTTTTCATAATTTATTTATTGAAGTTTATTTAACATATAAACTAAATTTTCTAATTTTTGGATATGTATATATATTTTTTGAAATTTTTAATCATTTATGAGTATTTTAAATATATATACAAATAAATGTTTAAAAATTTCAAAAAAATATACACATATTCAAAAATAGTAAAACCTAATTTACATATTAAGTGTATTTACACAAACAAGTGAACCAAGAAAAAAATCAAAATGTGTTTAAAATGAATGTTTTGAAATGGATTAAGGGTGTGTTTGTTAATAAATGAAAGTTGTCAAGTTAAAACTTTTCACTATTCACAACTATCTTATTTTTTAATCATTTCTTTACATTTTTCTATACAATTACCCTACTTTTCAATTATTTTTACATAACTATCAATGCAACTAACCTATCTATTTAAACTTTATTTTATTTATTCATCGTTATTACCCCCATTATATCACATCATTTGGTAACTTTTACTTTCCACAATTTTTTGTCAAAAATTTTATTTATTCCTAAGCATGCTCAATTTGAAATATTTGTATCGTAGGACCGAGGAAATATCAAATCTTTTAAAAGCCTATCACGGAAATAGTGAATATATTGTGGCGGCTGAGGGAGTTCCTCAGCCCCACCTCGGGTAATATGGCTCTCCTAGCTTGGAATTGCCGTGAGCTTGGAAACCCACGGGCAATTCGCTGTCTTCTTGATTTGGTCAAGAAAAAAGATCCCAAACTGGTATTCCTCTCCGAAACGAAACGGTCCGCAAAGGAAATGGAGGGAATCCGATTCAAACTCAAGTATGATTGCTGCTTGGCGGTGGATTCCATTGAAAGAAAGGGAGGATTAGCGCTGCTATGGAACAATGAATACACTGTTATCATCAACAGCTTCTCCAACCATCACATTGATGCGAATATTCAAGGTTGGCGGTTCACCGGTTTCTACGGTCATCCAGAAACGCATCACAGAGCTAATACTTGGAATCTTTTGTCCTCAATATGTAACCGGGCTGATTCCTCGTGGCTAGTCATGGGGGATTTCAATGAGGTAACGGGTTCGAATGAATACTGGAGCCAAAGGCAAAGATCCCAAACACAGATGAGTCTCTTTTGTGACACCTTGGATTGCTGCAGCCTGGTGGATCTTGGATTTGTGGGCCCGGCCATGACGTGGAGTAACAATAGGAGGGGGCGCGATCGGGTGGAAGCCAGACTAGATAAGGGGGTGGCAACACAGCCTGGTTGTCTCTTCACCCGTATGCAAAAATCTTTCACTTATCTGTGGCCTCCTCCGACCACTGCCCTCTACTGTTGGTGCTCAACACAATGATCAGCAAAAGAAAGCCTCCAAGGGAGTTCAGATATGAGCTGTTTTGGGCAAGAGATAGGGAGGCGCACCGTATTGTCTATCAGGCCTGGACTTTGCATCCGAGTAGGGATACTTCCTCTCCGGTCCTCATTAATAGAAAGATCAAGTCTTGCAGCATGGAACTCTCGAGGTGGAATCGTCTGAAGAGGGGGAATCTTAGACGAGCCATTGAGGAAAAATAGAGGGAGCTCGATAATCTGATGGGGCAAACACCCTCCGATCGAAGAGATGACTTCATAAAAAGAACAAAAGCCCAAATCCACATTCTATTACAGGATGAGGAGCAACTGTGGAGACAGAGGGTGAAGACTCATTGGCTACACGAGGGGGACAAAAATACGGGTTTCTTCCACCGTATGGCATCAAATTGCAGAAGGTGTAATATCATCGACGGTCTACAAGATTCAAATGGCCATTGGGTCCATGATCAAGATAAACTGATGGAAATGGCTGTGGCACACTTTTCATCTCTATATACTTCATGTGGCCCACACCCTTGTGATTGGTTGGATAATCTCATTTCTTCTAAATCACTGACAGACAGAGACAGTCTTTGACCAAAACTCTTGATTTTGATGAAGTAGCTAGGGCAGTGAAGGCAATGAGCCCAACAAAGGCACCGGGGCCGGATGGAATGTCAGCGGGGTTTTTTCAAAGACACTGGCAAACGGTTGGTCAGGATGTATTTCCCTGGTGTAAGAACTTCATGGAACAACAAAATGTCGACCACCAGCGATCTCAGATTGAACAGCTGAATTCCACAACCATTGTTTTGATCCCGAAACTGGCGGGTGCCCAATGTTTGACCCAGTTCCGCCCGATCAGCCTATGTAACGTTGTATATAAGATTTTGGCAAAGGTTTTGGCAAACAGACTGAAGATCTGCCTTCATGATGTTATTAGTGAGTACCAGAGTGCTTTTGTCCCAGGCCGACTCATCTCTGACAATATGCTGATCGCTTACGAAATTATCCATTCGCTCAAGAGGAGAAAGGGAGGCAAGAAGCATGAGATGGCCATCAAACTTGATATGTCGAAGGCATATGACAGGATTGAATGAGCTTTCCTTCAACGGATTATGGAAGCTATGAATTTTGGCTCAGTTTGGATCAGATGGGTCATGAGCTATATTTCAACGGTAAGATACAGGGTGAATGTGAATGGTTTCAAATCCACATATGTCAAACCCCAAAGGGGTCTTAGGCAGGGGGATCCACTATCCCCTTACCTTTTCCTCTTGTGTGTTGAAGGCCTATCTGCTCTCATTGCAAGCGCAGTCATCCGGGGGAGTATCCGTGGAATCAAAATAAATCCAAGGGGCCCACCCATCACCCACCTTCTCTTCGCGGATGATGCCATCATTTTCCTTCGAGTGGAGAGGAGGGATATTCAACATCTCATGGCAATTCTTCATCAATACTCGGTGGCATCCGGTCAAGTGGTAAATGTTGATAAGACTGCAGTGTTTTTTAGCTCCAACGTCACCAGTAGCTTGAGATGCGATCTCACACATCTGCTTGGATCCACGGGTCATGACTTTGACCACTATTTGGGGCTTCCTGCTTGGCTTGGTAGATCCAAAAAGAGAATATTCAATGGCATCAAACAACGCATTTGGAACAAAATCCAAGGTTGGAAGGGGAGGCTACTTTCTTGGGGGGGGGGGAGAGGTCCTTATCAAGGCTATTGCCCAAGCTATTCCCACCTATTCGATGAGCATTCTTTTGCTTCCAAAATCATTCTGCAATGAAATCAACGGCATGCTTAGCAAATTCTGGTAGGGAGAACAAGAAAATAAAAGGAAAATGATCTAGGTTGCTTGGAAGGAAATGTGCACATCAAAGCTATCGGGCGGTATGGGGTTTAGGGAGCTACATGCCTTCAATGTTGCCCTCCTCGGCAAGCAGGTTTGGCGCCTCATTACGCACACAAACTCACTCTACCATCAAGTCCTCAAAGCCAAATACTTCCCTTTTGATGACATCTGGAGCTGTACAGCAAAATCATCCGACTCTTTCACTTGGAAGAGTATTCTGAAAGCTAAGGAGTTGATCAGACACGGTTGCAAATGGCGCATTGGCAATGGGAAGAGGGTGTTGTTCTTTAAGGATGTATGACTCGATGATCGATTGACAAAAGCGAGGCCTCTCCCACGGACAATCACGGAAGATGTGCTGGTCAATCATTTCATTAACCCGGTCGGTCGCTCTTGGCACTTGGATAGGGTGGCGGCGGCTGTCGAGCCTGTGGGAAGACAACAAATCTGTCAAGTTCCCCTTCCCCCGCAATGATGAGGACGACAAAATGTTCTGGTCACACGAACCAAATGGAATCTATACGGTGAAATCCGCGTACAGGATGCTATGTATGACTGCGGATGACCTTCCCAGTGCGGGCATTTACAAGGCGATATGGAAGACGAAATTGTCGAGCAAAGTACTCATTTTTGGGTGGAGACTTTTTAAAAATGCTCTTCCAACAAGGAGCAATCTATTAGCAAGGCACATCGAGGTGGACCCATGTTGTTTATTCTGCAGGTCAGGAACTGAAGACACTACCCATATTTTCACGATATGCCAATTCATCAGGGATTCTTTTCTGAAAGCCGTGAGAATTCTCAACTCTTGGTCAACGATTCAGGATATTTTTCAATCCCTGGCTGCAAGACACAATCTGGGGAGCCTCACCTTCTTCATCCTTTTTTGCTGGCGAGTGTGGTACTTGCGAAACAAGCTACGATAAGAGATGATCCAACCGAATTTTGACAACATTATTGGATGGTGTGAGGATTATCTTGAGCAACACAGGAGAGCAAAACCCCTCAGCTTAAGTGGGATCATCGACAGGCCTCTCGTGGTAAGATGGTTAATGCCACCTTCTGGTTTCCTCAAGATGGATGTCGACGCTAGGAAACACACTCATAATTTAGCCCTGGGTTTTGCTGTCGTTATCCGTGATTCTAATGGTAGTTTCATTGCTGCAAAGGGCTGGAAACGAAGTGGTAACATGCGCCCTTTGTGCATGGAGGCGAATGCTCTTCTTTTCGGACTCCAATGGGCCCTCGACATCGGGATGAACAAGGTCCAGTTTGAAACCGATTCTCTTCTCCTAACCAATTTTATTGGGATGGATGAACACATTCGTTCGTCTGTGGGTATTATCATCGACAAAATCAAGAACCTTCTTTCTTCCTCTCGACACCTATCGGCATACCATGTGTTAAGATGGGGCAACTCAGTTGCCCATACTTTAGCTGACTTTGTGTCTAATTTTTTGGTGGATTGTCAGGAATGGTGGGGAACTCCCCCCCCAAATTATTTTGGCAAAACTTTGTACAGACAATTTTTTGGCAATGAATTGCTCGGATCTCCCATCCGTTCCTCCCCTCCTATTCAAGGGGAGAGGGGATAGGGTGTTTCCCTTTTATCAAAAAAAAAATTAACAAAGTGAGTGGGCCTCTTTTCAACTCCACGCGACCGAACTCCCTTCATAATAACCCCCTTTTGTAAATATTAATTTACATGGGTACTTGTCAGTTCTACCATTATTTCATATGAACAGTCTCCGTTCCATTTTAATCGATGCACTAATCATGTCCCGTACCTAAATTATATAACCGAACTCTAAATCAAAACCTCACACGACTCTACGTTATTAATATTATGAATATCTCATAGAATATACGCACACCTATAATTTATTATTTTATAATATTAAAATTTTTATCACCTTCCACTACATTCATCTCACTGATTAGTTTTATCATTTCAAAAATTTACTTAGAAATATAATTTCTTCGATCCACCCATTTCAAAAATATAAATATAAATACAAAATTTTACCTTCTATTTACATACTCATCCCTTTCTCTTTAATTGGGGCTCTCAAAGATTCCCCCTAAAGTGCTTCCATGCACGATCCTGTCTCTTAACATAATTCTATTAACCTTTAATTATTTTTCCTACCCAACCCATGCCTCCTTAGCTCACGCCCCTTAGTTGGGACATTAGGGGGTTTATTTTAATTCAATCTTTATCTCTTTGTGGCCCCACGTATGATATTTGGGCTAAAATAAAATTATAATTTATATATCTTGTTTGGTCTTGCTTCTATGAAACTTATTTTCTACGTAGTTTCCTTTGTATTTAACATCTCGATAGTTGATAAAAATTTACTCCATCCATTATATTTAGCACCATTTATAGTATATTACCTTTTTATTTATTTAGTTCTATTGTAAATGAGTTTTATCTATAAATGTGTAAAATCAATGTAATAAAATAATTTAATGCTACAATATTAATTTTAAAGTAGTTTTTTCAATATATATACTATTTAAATAATCACTAATATATAGGTAAATGATCCTATAAACTATTATTAAATTATAATAAATGTATGAATGAATTAAGAATTTTTCATAATTTACATATTAATATATATTTTTCAACA
>JAXCLR010010132.1:0-11965 GCA_035584095.1 Annona squamosa | reverse complement strand
TTACAGATTATAATTTGGAATGAATATAATTCAATTTAACGTTATGGATTACTCATCATTTATAGTAATTTATTAAATTCATATGAATAACCATAAAAATACATGCACCTTAAAGTACTGTAATTTATTTCACCTAACCATACTCACACTTTACCCACAATTCTACTCTCATGATATAAAATTACTTTTTTACCCTCATTTGCATTTTATGCAAAAGTAAAAACGTTTGCACTTGAACCTTTCCCATAAGCAAGTGCTCCTGCAGTTTCGGCAGCAATCCTTATGCGGTTTTCCCAGGAGAGAGATGAGACATGGCCTTCTTCATGGAGGTGGTGGGAGAGAGTCCCATTAGGCACATATTCATAGACCAGCAGTGGAACTACAGTCTCTAGCAGCAGCCCAAAAGTTTCACTTCTGTGGTTGACCTGGGAAAGGATGGCCACCTCATTTATGAACTGCTCGATTTGCGACTCATCGACTATTTTGGACTTTTTAACTGCAACCACTCTACCATCTGATAAAACTCCTTTATAAACTGTGCCGTAACCTCCTTTGCCAATAATCTGATTTTGGTCATATCTGTTTATAGCCTTTTCAAGATCCTCTAACGAGAATATCTTGTTTGTGTCTATGGTACCTTGATGCAGACAGATCTGTTGTTGTAATAGCAAACCACCATTTTGCTTGAAGAACTTCTGTCGAAGTTTCATGAGCTTTCTTTTCTTGAGTACCCAGTATATCCAGGAGCTTGCAAATAGTAGAAATAAGAGACCCAAACTCATACCTGCAGTGACGCAAAAAATAAAATAAAATAATAAACAAATAAAATCACATAAATCACATGCCTAACAAGCACGTCAACTACATGCTCTTAACTGCTATATTGCCCAGTTACACGTATATGATTTTCTATACTCGTACTTTTATCTTTTGCACATACCTGGTAAAAATAAATTAAGGGCGTGTTTGTTTATTAAAAAAAAAACTTGTTAATCTAAAATTTTTTACTCTCCACAACTAAATTATTTTTAATTACTTATTTCCATTTTCTTTTATAGTTATCCTACTTTTTAATCATTTTTACGCAACCATCTATATAATTTACCAGTCTATTTTAACTTTGTTCTCTTTACTTCTCATTATTACCCATATCATATTAAATCATTTTCTCTCACTTCAAAAAAAATTTACCCCAAAAACTTTTAATCAAAAAATTTTATTATTTTCCAAACATAACCTCCATGGACCCACCTTTTTGTGGCTCAAATGCACTACATCTATCAGTTGAATCTTGTCATATTCACAATTCCGACCAATCAAGAGACAGGTGGCCAACTCACAGATCTAGATAAAATTGCATAGAAAAACCTGAAAATTCGGAGGTCAGGGCCTGCCTCAGATTTTGATTATCAAAACACTGTTTTCTTTTCTAGACGAGAATGAAGTTGCAGTATATAGAACTGATGATTTGGCGATGCTCTGCTTGGACTATGTCAGCAATCCCTGCTTATGAGCCATTAAGTTGTCAACTCCACTGTTTATACTCATAGGTTCTTGTATAGGATGCAGCGTCACCGTCGAAATAAACTAGGATCTGAACGTTTCACATCCAAGTCACCCAAGCATATAAGCTGAGTTAGGATATTCAACCCATAAGCAGGTATGGCTTTGACCCAATCAAATTAGAATGGACTGACTGCAAAGCCAGCCATTCAAATCACTACGGTTGTTGGTGCAGCTAGCGATTATCAAGCAACTGGGTGCTCCATTCATGGGACCCACCGATCTTAAATCTTGGATGTCTTCAGGTATTACATCACTGGATAGACCACCTAGCAATATGTTGCAATTTCAATGCGTGGTGTTTCATCTAATGATTTCTCATATTTTAATGAAGTTGATGATTTACTTCGAAAGGAACTTCGTTAAGTGTTTTTTTATTTTTATTTTTTTTCCAGGGAGAGATTTACCTATAATCACCTGTAAGTGCTGGGAATAATTTTTGCTTCTTTGTACAGCCACTTCCATTCCTTCTACCGTCACCATAGCTGCATCTAGGGCTAGTGCAAGAGTAAGTTCCCCCTAAATTAATGCATTTTTCTGTGCAATCGATGGTGCTGGGGCGTTCGCACTCGTTAATATCTGCAAGTCGTCAATGAAAGGGCTGACTAAAATAAACACTTGATTGTGAAACTGTCTATGAGATATATCTATTTCAAGAAATAATAATGACAGACTGTCAAGTATAATTTGTGTTATGTTTTTCTCTAGTGGTTTACTTTCCACAAGATCAATCAAAGCATTGTGAGCTTGTCATAAGGTGATTCTGTCTGTGAATTCAGGAGTTATTGATATCTAAAGTGGGCAGCAGGAGTGAATATGATTAGCCCCATGTTCCACCTGTGAAAAGTTCGAGAGGAAAATGTTCTCCTTCAATTTCAAATGTCTTGGGGAGAGAACAGGATTAAAAGTTTGTATCTACGACTAAGACATGGGTAAAAGCAATTTGGTATGAGCCTTTTCAAATGAGCCTTTAAATCCCGCAGGTGACTTTTGGGCCCATGAAAATACCATCTTGCTTGATGCTTTGGGAACTTCAATGAGCAAGCAGAGCAGAAAAATATTGCTTGTTTGGAAGAGGAAGAAAAATGAAAATCTTACCTTGACATCCATGAAGGGTATAGGGATTTCCCTCGTACCCAGGGAGGCAACTGCACAGATAGCCAGGGCCATTTGTGGAATCAGAACAATTAGTGTTGATACCACAGGCAAAACCAGTTGAATTCTTTCGAGCTTGTTCACAGGTCTGATTCCCCACAGCCCAGTCAAGCACCAGTGGAACAGCATCTATTGTCCTACTGACAAAATCCTTGTCCATGAGTTGAGCAACAAAGAAGCTGAACTTGCTACTGTCAGCCAAGAAAGCAGCCAAGAAAGCGTAGCTGCCAGGATTGAAATCCCCACTCTGCGAGTGGTTGTTTATGCTTCCCACCTGCGATTCAAACCTCTTAAGACCCCTTGGAATGTCTGTCTGGCAACAACCAATGCCACTGCAGGATCCATTGATGACACTCTCAGTGCTGGGCTGCTGGCGCAGAGAGAGATGCAGCCGCTTGTGAAATTGACGTCCTTGGATCCTTGGAACAAGGCCAAGGAGTCACATCCCAGGACTGTGAATCTGTTTCTAGTGTAGGAGAAAGTATAAGGTGTGCCATACAAACGGATGTCATTCTGAACAGTATGGTTGTTGCTTGATCCATCGGTTTTGTTATAGCACGAAGAAGCAATCGAATTCTGTACTAGAACGGTTTCTAACGATGCTTCAATGATCTGAAGGTTGCTGGAGCCGATGACGGGTTTGGGAGGTGAGAAGATTGGTTGTTGCAGGTAATCCGATACCACTCATTTTCAGCTCTATAGCAGCCTTCTCCAATCCCAAATGGGTAAGGAATTTTGACGCCACCACATTCTTCTTGGCAGCCAGGCAAAGCTCCTTGTGCTGAAGCTGCTGACGTGAGGCATAAGAGATCGAGCAAAAGAAGCAAAAATTTGTTTTTTTTTTTTTTCGAATCGCTTCTTTCAGTGTTGCAGCTGAATGCTTGTTTCTGCTCCAAATACATGCTCTCCTCGGTCCTCCCACATTGACGAGGTCTATAAAGAGCGTGTGTTTTACCATTACAGTTCTTTGACTGAGCTAACTTAAAACGCGAAAAGGAAACAATATTAATTTCATTAATCATACATATATTTGGCAAACATTTCTAATTGACAATTACGGTTGTATCACTTTCTTGTAGTTTAATTTTCTTCTTAAACCATTCAAAGGAATTTTCTCATTTTAAAATTTTTTTTAGCTTTTGGACAGAGAAAGGAACCATTTTAGTTTCTATAATTTTCGATATGAACGGCACAGCTAAACATGCCCTTAATCAGTTTTAAAAGATTCGACATTGTTTGATCCTAAGAATTTTCTATTTTTAAAAAATATATATTAAAAAAATACCCCAACATATGTGTCAGCCGCTTACCCAAAGTTGATAAAATAATAATAATAATAAATTTCACCTTTTATAAAATCACAAAGAACAAGTGGTTCATTTATAAATAGAAAAAATTTCATTGCTGCCTTGAAAATCTAGAGTACTGCATGTTCATTAATTTGATTCTATTTTTAGCTGAGTAACAACAGTTATGATGATTACTAGCTAGGATTTGAAGAAAACTAAAAAGATACCGGATCGAGCTAGAAAGATTAAAAACTGAGGCTTCCTGTGCACCGCAATTGACGTGGATTTGTCAGATCTACGTTTGGACTGAGCACGACTGTATGCGAAATTAGAAACTTCCATGGATTTGTCAGACCTATGTTTTGTGCACTGAGTACGCCTGTGTGCGAAATTGGAGACTTCGGGTTTTTTTTTTTTTTTTTTTTTTTTGCTCTAGAACTTCTAGAGTTATGTTTGAAAAGTGATGAAATTTTTAAAAAATATATTGTTGATATAAAAGTTTTTGAAATGAAATAAAATAATGTAATAAGATAAAAATAATAATGAGCAATTAAAAAAATAAAGTTAAAATAAATAAATTAATCATATGAGTAGTACTGTAGAAATGTTTGAAAAGTATGGTAGTTTATATAAGAAGATGTGAAGAAATAGTTTAAAAAATATAGTAGCTACATAGAGTAAAAATTTTAGATTGAAAAGTTTTAGCTGAATAATTTTTTTAAAAAATAAACATATATTCTTCATGATTACTTTACTTCATAATTATTTCTTCGCATATCTATATATAATTACCTTACTTTTTAATTATTTTTATATAATTATCCATATAACTAATATATTAGTTTTAACTTTATTTTCTTTACTTCTCATAATTATCCTTATCATATCACATCCAGGGGTGTTAATATATCAAGTTGGACATGTAGGAGCTTAATCCTAATCCTAACCCATTTAAAATATCTTAACTTTAATTCATTTATTAACCCATTAAAAAAATTTCAACTCTAACCCATATAATAAATGGGTTGGCAGGTTGTTAACAGGTTACATAAAAAACGACTTGAAAGCCTAGACTCTGATAAATGATGCTTTTGTAGAGAGATGCAAGAAAATATTTTCTATATAGGAAAATTAGAAATAGGGCAATAATGAAAAAAATGGAATTAAGACAACAATAAAAAATGAAAATTAGGTGTCAGAAGTAAGACTTAGTGAAGAAAAATAACCAAGAGGTTTACAGACAAACACATACGCACACGCACACACATATTGTGATACTCAAAATAATTTGAGACCCCTACATGTAATTTAGGTATTTAATTAATATTAATTGTATGATTCAAGTGGATGGTTGAGATTAGGGCAAATGATTAAGTGTGTTAGTTAAGTTAATAGCCTTAGTTCAATGTCAATTAATGTGCACAAAAGACAAAATGAGGTATGAAAATTATGATATGATTTGGTTAATTATTCCACTAATTATGATTAAGTTGATGATAATGATGAAATTAATAAGGTTATTGTTTGAAAATTCATAACTTGACGACCATAAGGTAGATTGACGTGAAATTTGAAAGGTAAGCACATGCTCTACCCCATGAATGAAATGGATTATGTTAATTATGATTGAGTTATGGTGATAATGATTAGAGTAACAATGATTTAATTTTATCAGATTCCACATGATATTTTCAAATACTCATATCTTGCATTAGAATAATCATTTTGAGATTGAATTATTTATGAACGGTAAAAACAAAATATTCTATCATATGGATGGATTTGATTAGCTAAATATTATGAAAAAATTCTTAATCACTTAGGGTTAAAACCGTTTGATTTTTGCTTATAAAAATTGACATGTAATTAATTAAACAAAAGCGATAATTGACACATGTTAATGTAGGATTAGTGGAGCAAGATTAAGGTCAACCAAATAAATGAAAAGTTGACTTTTGAAAAGCAAACGGGACATGTGTTAAATAAGGATTTGTTGAGAAAAATGAAAGGTGTTAAACTTGACTTTTGCAACCTCCATTCAATGTGCAGCAAGGCTAAGTGATTGGCAGATTTTTAAGTAATAAAAATGCATAAAATTAGCATGAAAAGGGGGCTGAAAAAGGGACGTTCCCAATAGGTATACTTGGGTAGAAAGTTAGTGAATAATTTATTTATTTAAAACCTAAATATGAGGTAGCATGGTAGGATTTAATTCAACCCTTTTAAAAAGGCAAGTGGAGACTGTTTGGGGATGTTTTGGGGCATTAATACAAGCTAAAAAAAAATTCCAGCAAGGTGTCGTCCCAAGCAAGAAGGAAAAAGAGGACGAAAAGGAGATGAAAAGAGAAGAAAAGAAAGGAAGGGAAGAAAGAGGAGAAACTAAGCTACGCAAGGAGGAATAAAAAGTTAACAACATCAAGTAGGTGTTAAATCAAGTTTTAGTTTGTTAATTTCCAAATTTCTAACCCAAATAATGGTTCATAAACTTGAACCATTATGAATATTTCTTGATGATTTATGAAGCCCTTGATAGGGTTATTAAATGTTAAATGAAAGGAGAGATTCAATTCAAGCATCAAGGAAATGATGTGCATGACTTAGAGTTGTTTTTCACAAGTGCACCATGCTGAAATTTTATTAATTTCATATTTAATTTTGCTATTTTTATCATATGTTATGTACTGATTATATGAGAAGTTTCCACGTTTAATATATGTTAAACCAAGCTTATTTGATGAACCTTAGTGGGGTGAAAGTTTGGTTTAACAACTAGGTGAAATTTCTATTCATTTAGGTTGGAAAAGAGGCATGACCTAAACAGCACAATATGTGGGTGATTATGTGGGTAAAATACCCTACATATGGAGTATTATGGACGTCCAAATGGGCTGAAAAAGAAATTTAAAAATCTGTTTATATGGCCATGATGATTGGGATTTTCAAGGTAGACAAAAGAGGGAGAAAAGTTGCTGTTTTGGAAAAATTAATTGGGGAACTTTGATTACATGATTATATCCTAACTAATGTGGAAAAAGGTGCTTAAACTAAGCCAAAATTGAGAGGAAAAATTCTGTTTTGTATGAACTTGATTTACACATGATGTATGTGTAATTAAAAGAGTGCACATAAAGGGTGTGGATGACAAGAATGGGACATGAGTAAGTACGATTAGCTAAAATGCAAAATGAAAGGAAAATATGGAAAAATGAGAAAAGTGGGGCCTATTTTGAGAAAATTATGAAATATCAAAAATTCGAGATTTAAACTAGTAGTCCTAACTCAAAAATAGGTGCCTTGAATGATAACTAATTGAAAATACAATGTATAGATGATAAATGATAAATGAGAAGTATTAGACTTCCATATGATTGAGTTAAACTTAAAGGTTATAATGGATTTGAAAAACTTACCCTTAATAAGGGTGTTAAAATGAAAGGAATGGTCACAAATAAACCATAAGTTACACCAATGGATGAATTAGAAAAGTTGACACCAAACTTGAAAGAAAAGTGATTTACGATAGTTTAATGTAAATTCGTGTAGGTTGTAAAACCCTATGAGATGCAAGCATTTTAAATTTTATGTATATAAATGAAATATCATTTTCATTCATTTAGGTAACGACAAAGAAAAGGATGAAAAAAGGGGATTGAAGCTATCATAGGTAAGCAAGAAAACTTTTCAAATTATTGATTTCATCCAAAGTGTTGAAATGATTGAAAGTGTTTATATTGATGCTTTTAAAAATTTCTTACAAGTGAGCAAGCATATGTCTTGAAAACTATGACTTTAATAAAATATCTCAAGAATTGCTTTATGGGAAGCAAGCATCACTTTTTAAAATATTTATTTTATCGCAAGTGTTGTAATAATTGAAAATGTTTTTCATTGATGATTTTAAGAATTGCTGACAAGTAAGCATATTCTTTTTAGATGCTATTTCCAAAGGTTTATATGAAGAAAAAGGGAGTTTTGACCTTTATACAAAGAAATATTGCAAATAAGTTTTCAGTTTACTCCCATAGGATTTTTTGAAAAGTAAGTGTGTTTATGAAAGAAAAGAAAAGAAATTTGATTTATACAAAGAAATTGTCTACTTCTTGACATGACACCTCAAATAAATGACGGTTTGGACATGGTCCATTGATTTGAAATGATATTAGAAAGTTTTAATTTTCTTCAAATATGAAATACTTTGAAAATGTCTTGAAAACGTTTTTATGGATGTTTCTAAAGATGGTTTAAAGGTGGCCAACCCGATAAGTTAATTTCACAAAATGAATTGATTTCGGCATGGTAAAATGGCATAGAAAGGGTTATGCAAGCTCTTCCTTACATAATAATGGCAAGAATGATAAGTGGACAAGTATCTGATATTAGGGTAGATAAAGGAAGATGATGCAATTACATATCTTTTGTGTATGAAAGACTTTGAAATGGAAATAAATAACATGTTAGTGAGAGAAGCTTTCTTTTCTCGAAAATGAAAAAGCTTTGAAATTTCTTTATCTTGATAATTTTAAAATTTATTGCAAGCAACATTTTGTAGAAAGTCTGTTTTCTCAAATGCTATAAATGCTTACCAAAATGTTTTATTCAAATATTTCTAAAAGTTTTAAGGGTGGTCATCCTGAAGATTTCAAATATGTTAGAGTGGGTGTGCCCACTTTACGAGTTGCTAAAAAGATACAAACTGCGGTCTGTGATGTTTTATGAGATGTGCTAGCATATGGACATATATGATGATGTATGGTGCACCAGAATAATCGATATGTCAATTGTAGAGACGGTTGCAGATGAACCGGGGCCCACTTTACATATGACTAAGTCGCTAAGGGAAGGTAAGAGACCAGCAGCGCCCTCCCTGAGATGGGAGCAAATTGCAAGAATGGCCGCTTAGCTAGCATGCTGTTATATGATAAATTCTCTTCCAAAAGGTAGAATGATCACTTGGTAAGTGTCACTACTGGATGGAAAAAATTTATTTTTATATGTTTTGCTTTTGAAAAACCTAGATACTGGGATATGTAATTATTTATGCAAAAAGATTACCCTAGATGGGGTATATGAGCTTATACGAAAAAGTTTACCTTAAAAAAGGGTGTTTTACATAAAAAGTGTAAATATTGAGGTTGAGATGAAAAGATTTCTGTGCAAATGCATTCATGAAAAAGGATTACATGCATATGCCTTGTTTTGAACAAGCTACAAAATGCATTTATGAAAAATGATTTACAAAAAAAATATTTTAGGACATAAAAATGTCCATTGCCAAATAGAGTATATGTGGAAAATGTTTTTAGGATATAAAAATGTCAATTGGAAAATGGGGTTTATATGAAAATTATTTTAGGACATAAAAATTTCCATTGCAAAAGAATTTATGTGAAAAATGTCTAGGGGCATAAATATGTCCATTTAAGAATGAAGCGAATTACTTAAAAGGGTTTATACGCGTAATGCATCACCTTTGAAAAGCCCAGATGTATCATATAAAAGGTTTATATGAAAAGATGTTTATGAAAATGTTTACAGGAAAATGCTTGCCTGAAAATAAAATGCTTGATTATGGTATTCCTACTCACATTTTGTTTTCCCAAACCTTAGATAGGTACAGAGAAGCTCAAGAGGTAAAGTACTTAAGCATTTGAGGAAAAGTATGAGATGGTATTCATGTGTGTACTAAAATGATTAGCTACGACATATGAAATGGTATGGCTAGAATGTTTATGGTATGTTAATGTATGTGAACTTACTGAAAGTTCTAAATTCCTTGTGAAATGATGGCTGAATATCTGTATACAAGTATGAATATTGAATATTTTGATGACGAATGTATTTTACATAATTATGGCATAGCCAGGTTGATAAAACCAATGATGCTAGTGAACAAGAAGAAATTTTATGAATGATATGTATAGTTGATGATAACTACCGAGAGATGAGATGAGATGATGAAAATGTGTATAAGGAAAGGGAACTAAGTAGCATTTTGAAAATCCGATGTATAATGAAATACAAGTGTATCATTGTTTATAAAGTGAATGAAGTGGAATGTAAAGATGTAATGTGATGAAGGGAAAATGAATGAAACGAAAGAAAAAAAATTTTGGACGATATCTAATTTAAGAACCTACTGTGTAATCAAAGCAATAATCCTGATTCACATTTACCAATCAACAACGATCCTAGAGTAAAGCTTTATGTGACGCCTTGGGTTAGAGGTGTCACACATATATTAGACTTTAGTGGAATAAACTAGTTAAATAGGTTTAACGAATTAATTGCGTTATTAAATGAGTTAATGGGTTATAAAATCTCAATCTCAATATATTTATTTAATTAAATAGTTGAATGAATTGGCAAATCATAATGCATTTATTCAAAATTTCCAACCTAAACTCATTTATAGATGGGTTTGACAAGCGGCAATCACGTGACCTAAGCGCACTGATTTAGAAGCTTTGTCATTAAGTTTAGTTTGCTATTTGGGAAAAGCGAAAAAATAAAATTTATTTTTCTGCATGCTTTTATATAATTTGGGGCAAATGCTACATATACTTATAAATTTTACTCCTAATTTCCCTTATACCTATGAATTTTAAAAATTTTCAATGTATCCACGTATTTTGCCTAAATTCACTTACATTTACACAAATTAGATCCATTAAAAGATCCATTAGCACTCATGTAAAATGGCAAATATGCCCAAGCTTTGATCTAATTTAAGATTAGTTTTCTCAAAGCTAATAATTAACATTTCAAAAATATATATTTTATAATTTTAAAAGTGCTAAACATTCATTTGAATGTGAATTTTTAGCTATCAAATCATAATGAGGTATTGACATTTTATCATTTTACGGGGGGTAATAATGACCTTTTTAATGGGTTCTTAATAAGTATAAGTGAAATTTTAGGTATATTAGAAATTTTTAAAAATTGGTCGATGTAAGTAGGATTAGAGATAAAATTCATGGGTATACATGGAATTGTCATTTAAGTACCTAGCTACCCTTTTTTCTATAAGTAGCTATTGAATAAGATATAAATGGTAAAAATAGAATAGATATGATAGGGGTAAAGTAAAAATAAAGTAAAAATAAATAACGTTGTTGTTTGAAAAAATATCTAAAATATCAAGGTAAAAACGGGAAAAAAATCCTATAGTTGGATAATTAATATGGTTGATATTTTGCATTCCCCTTATTTCCATTTCATTCTCAACTTCTCAAGTAATCCCTAATTACAATTAGAAGAAATTTTATAAAAACAAAGTAGTGCACAAATACGTGAGAAAGAAAAGAAAAACGAACACGGATTTACGTTAAAAACATCCAATGAAGAGAAAAATTATGAATAAAGGATGATAAAATCTACTATTAAAAGGCTACATGAGATGAAGAACTTTTTTTAAAAAAAAATTCCCAAAACCCAATAACCACCAAACTTCATACTCAAGTATACAATAAAGCTTCAAAAAATCACCCCATACCTTAAAGAAATATGAGGCCCCTGAATTTTTATATTATTTTTCATTATAATTACGATTCAATCACTTGTGAGAAATTAGAGAGATCATTTAGAACAATTTTCAGGATTTCAAGTTAGTTATAATAATCAATTTTGTAAAAAATATAAGCAAGTGGTAGTTAACTAGTAGTGTGTTAGGACCAACCCCACTACAACCTGGGTGTGAGAGGGAGTTGGCTTTTAATCTCTTCTTTTCTACTTTGCCCTTTCAGTTCTTCCATTTCTTCTTCTATTAGATTTAAACTTCTTTCTAAACATGGTTCAAGTTTTTAAAAATCATTGTTTAACATCAAAAAGCTTATTAATGGACCACATGGTTCTGTTTTTATAACAATAAGATTTTTGTTGAAAGATTTTACTATTATTTATAACAAAATAATTCAATTACAATAATTTAATTTAAAATTTTCATTAGATTTATATTA
>JAXCLR010010131.1:0-11966 GCA_035584095.1 Annona squamosa | reverse complement strand
AGGTCTACTTATAAAATTCCCATTGAAAGACCACATTATAATTTCTGCTAGATAGATTTACTTTCAAATAAGGAAACGAATGTAAGCTAATTTTGGGAAAAAGAAAACTAAAAAGATCAAAATAAAAATCTGATTTCGCTAACAGAAAAAAGGGTTTACAAGTTGCAAAACAGTTCACTTTTATAAAATAACTGCAAGATGGCTTAAAAAGTACAACATGACTTAAAACTTCAGAAGTCATTTTTTTTAGGGGGGAAAAAAAAAAAAAGAAAACCTCCTGCTTAACAAAAATTATGACAATTAGAGTTTCCAACCAAAATTACCTATTTAAAATAATAAGAATATTGATTTTATAGAATAAAAATTTTTGAGCCAAACAATGAGATCTCCATACTTTTTTCATGCTTCCATAGATATTTCCATAATTATCATTTCTGAAGTAATTCAAATGTAAAATATTATAATTACGACTATCCAAGTTAGCAAAAAAAGAAATGATATAAGTATATCACATTACATACAGATGATGTTTTACACTAGTAAAGCTATGAATTTTTCAAGTCAAGGCGGAATTGAATCATTTTGCATGACATCATATGAGTGGACATGAAAAGCTATAATTTACAACGCCCAAGCTCAAAGGCAAATTAAGAACCCAATGACAAAAATAAAAATTTCTTGTTGCTTAGAATTGATTAGAATTAATAGTAATTTTGAAATAAAGGTTTTCTTCATGCATAACCTATAAATGTCATTAAATTATTTCACAAGTGATACCAAAGCAATCAACATGTTAAAGAGTATAACGAAGAACATTATGAGTGAAAAATTAAAAGTGAGATACATATATCTCTTTTGTAATAAGTTGAATATTATTGTAAAGTTTTGAATTATGGTTTAAAAAGTCATCGTTGATGAGTATAAAACTGATAGACTCAAATGGGTATATTAAATGACAAAAGCAATAAAGAAGAAATAAAAAATAAAATATAAAAAACTTAAAGTCTACAAATATATAGACTGTTCTTTCTTATATAATACATTTTCTTTTATTGTTGTTCATTGATCTCAAGATTTTAATGATCGCTCCTAGTTTGTCCTAGTTAATCATCAAACCTTCAATGTTTTTTATAGTTGAGTTGAAATACTCAAATAAATTAATAATTCTACGTATTCAATACACATATCAAGGAGAATTGAGAAAGTGATTTTTAAGAGTAGAATATGGAGCATATCTCATCTAATGGGAAAAAATAAAGTCATTCTACAAACTTCTTTTACACTATAACATTCATTTCGTATCCTTGAACATGAACAGCTGATTATTTATGGGTCTTTGTTAGTTAATTCATTTTATAAGTTACAAAAGCAAGTAGTTGATTTGTTAGCTACAAAAAAAAAATTAACAATCAAGTTGAGATATCATTGATGATTTTTAAAATAAAAGGCTCATTGCATGTCTGAAGGAAAATTTATTCTTGTGAATGAATAAATTATTCAGTTTTCAAATATTATGAAAGTAGAGTTTGAAAAATTAATTATATTACAAAAGCTTTGGATAATGATATTACTAATAAAGTGATTAAATTATCTGATTTTTTGATGACTATTCTTGTCCTATTAAGATAAAAGTCTAGTTGTTGAATATCTTTCAAATTTAATAAATCTATGTATAAGGAACAAGAGTTTATGGCCACAAGATCTAAGTCGAAAACAAGATTTAAAAGATGTTATCTAATAATTGACAAGGAGGATTATATATTAGTTTGCGCTAAAGTGAAGTAAGATAAAATATCAAATTACAATATCATCAAGATCAAAAATTTTATTTTTATTTTATTTTTTGATGGGTATATTTACATACATCTCAATACATATTACACTGAAGCTCTGAAATAATCATACAAATCGGGAGATACACAGGTCCTCAAAGAAATCTGAAGACACAGCTCCACCAAACAATTAGGAAAATACAGCTTCCACCAACTGAAAGGGAGACCAACGCTCCCGCAACAATTTTTTTCTTCGAAATCCCAAGATGGGATTCGAACTCTAAACCTCTGCTCCGGACGCTCCACCAACAGCAGCGTCAACCAATCGAGCTAGCCTCGGTTGGTATCAAGATCAAAATTTAAGAATGAGTTCTTTGTCAAATTGAAGAGAATGATAAAGAACAGTATACAACTAATAATGACTAATTTGTATAGATAAAGACTTTTTAATAATGACATGTTTAGAGATGATTTATTTAAAATTTTGATATTAAAATATTTTAGTGGACATTTGAGGTAACTATTAAGTGATTTAAATATAATTAACTAAATGAATAGCTTGAATAGGTGTAATTTGTTTCTTTATTATTTAAAATATTGCCTTATCTTAGTAGGATTTGGTTTTCCTTTTTTATTCACATTGAATTTGAATAACATTATAAAACAATAGTTGAGGGTTGACTTTAGCAAATATTACCTTATAAATAAGGGTGTGTTTGTTATTAAGGAAAAATTGTCAAGTTAAATCTTTTCAATCTAAAACTTTTCACTTTCCATAACTATCCTATTTTTTAATCATTTTTTCCAATTTTTCTATACAACTACCCTACTTTTCAATCATTTCTACAAAACTAACCTATCTGTTTCAACTTTATCTTATTTATTTTTCATCATTACCCCTATTATATCACATCATTTGACAACTTCTACTCTCTACAACTTTTCATCAAAAATTTTATACATTCCCAAACACACCCTAAGAAGACATGTTACTTGTTTGTCATAGCTTTGGAAATATCGATAAACAGTTTGTTACTGCATACAAGCTTTCTTCAGTTCTATCACAATATTCCATTTATATCCTTTAAATATTACTTCTTACTTTTATTCACCTCTCATTTCCTTGAGAGTATCATCCATTTTTATTCTATTTCTTCTCTTTACCTATGTCAAATATACACCAAGTAACATTCTTTAATGGAGCCTCATCAATGAAGAATGAAAGTAAAAGGCCACTGTAGCATGGTGTAAGTTTATTAAAATTTTATTTTTGTTTTTTTTTATTCATTTTCAGCTTGTTTTCATCACCGAGAAGGTTCGTTCAATGTATCATACTTCGTTTAGATAAACAATGAAAAACTATGTAGTAAATCATTTAACAGTACAAGGTGTGATAAGATTATTTTCTGCAACAGAACCATACTTGTTTAAGGCGTCAAACACATCACGCAAGTCATGTAAAAATCGTAAAGTAATTTAATATTAAATGAAATTAAAATATTATAACGATAGATTTATTTAAATGTAAATATGTTGCTAATTTGTATTCATCAAGAATAAAGACCATTTCAAATTTAACACATTTAATTGGGCTTTAAAAACATCGATTGACTAAATTATAGACATACAAAAGAATAACTTGAAATAACATTACATTATCATAGCAAGGCATGAGAAGAAATACATGACAAGAATACAACCATACAAAGCATCGTCTGCACTTAAAACACAAACATGGGAAAAAACATCAAAGAGTCAAAAAATCACCATTCCTACAATATACTAAACAATAACAGTAAAAGAAAAAAAGGATTATGATAGACAACGTAACATAATCTACATCTCTACTGAGTACTAACTATTGAGCACTAACAAGTTCTCTTTCAAGCCGTAGAAATAATGAAGAACACACCATGACTAATAAAGACTAATTTATAGAATTTAAGATTTCATAATGATCATATATTTAAAATGACTTATTTAGAATTTTAGTAATAATTGTTTTATTTGGAAGTTGATGTAATCATCGAGTGAATAAAACATAAATTAACTTAATCATTTAAATTGGTTTAAAATACGACACCATATCTGTTATGCATGTATTGTTGGCTCAGCATCGGATTGCGACTTGGACTCAGTGTGCAAGTATTTAAGTAGTGCATGGAAGTGAGACTCAAGACAAATCTCAAACATAACTAACGTACATATAGGCGTTATTCTTGAGTAGTGATCAGAATAAAAATGAACCTAAATACCAGGCCATATGCCTAAATACTTCATCATGTATTATGTAAAACGCAACACATAGGGATGATTTGTACGCAAGTTGTTCACAGACTAAACCAAAGTAAAAGTCCGTCTACCTTTCAAAAACTAACCCAACAGGAATTCATGGATCGTACACATTCGTTGTCATATGTCTAAGAAGGACGCAAGATAGTAGCATAAAAAGATCGTAAGAATTCGGTGGATAACGCTTGCAAGATTTGGAAAAAAAGGTCTAATCGAAAACAAAACTCACTTCTGAGATCACGTGCGCCACAAGTGTTTCGTCACCTTGCCGATCGCAAGATCCACGACGTCCTGCAAGATCAGAAATAATCAGCAGACTTTAGCTCAAATGGAATTTGGAGGTCGCCACATCCACGTCTTGCCAGATCGGAAGCAATCCAAGATTTTTTGGTCAATCCAACTACCGAACTTACGACAGAAGGGAGAAAGAGGGAGAGAGAGAGAGAAAGAAAGTAGAATGATAGACCTTGAATCGACTCGCTGCAGACGTTAGCGATGGCAGCGACCTAGACGTCTATCGCCTTCTTCCAGCTCTTGACAGATCGGAAACAATCGGAGATTTTTAGGTCAAAAACCAACCATCGAAGTAGCAGAGCAGGAGAGGGAAGAAGGGAGGTTGAGAGCCAAATCGTTAAAAAGCGAGTTTGCGAGCGTAAATTCATAGGTCTTTCTCCATCTCTGTAAGATAAGCCTCAAACTCTACATCGACATTCTACATATACAAGACCACAGAAAATCTCGATAAATGACCTGCGCTGATGCTCTTATCACCGACGCCTGCATCTGGTAGCATCATCCCTTGCTTCTTCCTCCTCGACGGGGGAGAAAGGTCTGTAATGCGCCCTCGAATCTTTAACAAAAATGAAAATGCACTGGCGGCGAAGGTTTGACGAATCGGAACCAATCGAAACCGAAGTGGAAAAGAGCACGAGGACTCCATTTCTGCCCTCGAGACATCGAAAAATCACGGAAATGCAGCCGCCCGCTTCAAGATTCTGAAAATCGTCTGGCTCGGAAACACCGAAGCTTAGAGAGTAGAAAAAAGCTTTTCGAAACTCAAGAAAATAAAATTTAAGAGAGAGGGAGAGAGATTGATACGGGGCTTCTAGTTCGTAGAAGCGTTTTTTCAGAAATTCGGAGCAGCGTCCCTCTCTCCATCTCTCTCCAACGGCTTGAAAGTAGGGAGAACCAGAGAGCAACAGTGTAGGAAAAGTACGGTATTCCGCAACGGTCATTTCTACTCTCTCTCCTTCTTGCCACTTTGTAAACTTCGCCTGCACTTTGACATGTAGACCCTATGTTTTGGAATTTTCAAAATAGACCTTCAAACTTCGGTAAAATATACCCTGACGGTCGTGTATTTCGCAAAACAAATGTTCCAGAATTTTGGTAGTTTTGTAACATTATGAAACTTGGGATCGGCACAGTAAGATGTAAATTTTTTTTTTAAATCTTTCTCTTCATTACATACCTTTTAATATGGTATATCCTACTTTTTAATGTTATTATTTCTACATTTTAATCATTTTAAAAATATCTTTACATGCAATGGGCAACGTGAAGCTTTATTTTTTTTTTTTTACAAAGACTGAAAACAAAGAGATGGGAGATAGCAGTGAGAGTTATGGACGGATATATGGGTGTGGTTCATTTGTTTGAAACTTGCAGTCCTTCAAAAGGGAAATATATCTTTCATGATTAAAAAAGGAATATATATTTCAATAAAAAAGAGGGAAATATATCTAGCAAGCTAGAGCTGATAAAGCCACTTAATTTACGTAGGACCATCAAACGTCAAAAATCTTAGCCGTCAATGGGTTATTCGGTGGAGTCTAAAATGGAGTTAAACAGCAGCTGTTCGACCGTCTTACATGTTCATTATTTCACTCTGTTTTTCATAAATATTATTTAAAATTTTATTTATGACTTTTCCAAAAATTTTCATAATTTTAATCGATCAAATTCTATTTCTCCTATTTATTTTTATATTATTCCATTTTTAAACAACTTTATTCTTATATATAATAATAAATTTGGACTCATACTTCTTTAAATACTTACTAAAAAATTTTCATCTTTTTGTAATTTTTTCATAATTTCTTTATTCATTTTTATAGCATCACACTTTAAAATAATTTCATTTCTTATAAAAATTATAAGTTTAAACTCATTTAAGCTTCTAAATATTGACTTTAATTTTCTATGTATTTTTTTATAATTTTTTATATTTATTTTGAATTTTTTTTCCTTGCCGACGCTGGCAGTTGGCCGCCTGTGGCTATTGTTGGTGGGCTAGAAGTTGGGCTAAATTTAATGCTTGCTTAGAAATGGGCTAGCTTGTTTATGTAGCTTAGATTTTGTTTCTGTGTGCTTAGACTTGAGCTAGAGCTTCTTGGTTCACTGGGCTCGTCTAGATGGGCTTAGCCCATCAATCTGAAAATTTTTATTTATTTATTTATTTCAATAGTTAGTATTCTCTGAATACAATGGCTTATACCTCTTAATATAAGTATCTATTTGATCTGAAATTTTTGTAGTAAGATTCTAATATTATGTTTTATAATCTAGACAATCCATTTCTCAAAATAACATCTCTATAATCAGATTTAACATACGAGGTTTAATAAAGGGTTAACATTAAATATTACTTCTAGTAGCTATGTAAACTAATTTTTAACAGAATTAATTCATCATACATACTACAAAATATCTCAAATAATATTTGTAACGGATCAAATTATTATTTTTGCATCTGTATTTTCCTGTAATTATTTTTTGTTATATCCTTAAAATACATATTCGCCACTTTAAATCTTCATAAAAATTACTATATCTAAAAATCTATAAGTCAGGTCAAGTTGAAATTTTGCAGACAAGCTAAACATATAATTATCTTGCTATTATATGGTTAAAATTCTCTGATTACGCC
Source organism: Annona squamosa (assembly GCA_035584095.1). Lineage (NCBI taxonomy): Eukaryota > Viridiplantae > Streptophyta > Magnoliopsida > Magnoliales > Annonaceae > Annona > Annona squamosa. The sequence goes on along the minus strand of JAXCLR010010131.1, from coordinate 4,973 downwards.
CAGAAGTATGTTTATTTTGTCATACAGCATTTTCTACTCTTTATTCGCTACTTCTCATTGAAATAATTACAATTTCAGCATCAAACATTTCAATAATACTTATGTGACTAATTAGCCATGCTAGAAACATTGTGAATAATTTAGACCTACCAAAATGAGTTGCATATATTGTAAAATCAACGAGATTAACCAAAATACTATTCTACTCAACTCACCTTCAAAAACTCCTTCCTCCTTCGTTGGTCCGTCTCCTACTCAAATCTTTCCTTCAAATGGCCGAACTCATCTCACATTTCCCCCTTTATACTAATCCAATTGCTAAACGACTGGAATTTAATTGTCATAAATCCCACCATTTTTATTTTTTTTTATTTTTTTTTAAAGCGCAACTTGCATGGCCATAAATCCCACCGTTTGTTGGAACGGATGGCCATTACAGCCGACCACGACCCCATTCCCATGTATGTTCCTCCACTACCACTAGTGATCAAAATACACGGATGGATAAATTTTCCTTTCTGATCACTAAATCCCAATTTTAATTACATGCTCACCCACATGTACAAATGATAACTGGTAAAAATACGAGTTAGCATGATCCATTTCAACTTTATTTGTACGTTACTCCGAAAGATTAGGCTTAGTGTGCATTCATTTAGCTTAATTTTTACTCACTTTGCATTTTAGAAGCATTATTTAGTTTTTATGTATTTTCAGCGCTAATTAAGCATTTTTAGTCCATTTAATTAGTTTTTCCATCTTTTGCAAGAAGGATGGGCAATATGAAGGCATGCGGGCGAGTGGAATGTAGAACAAAACCAAGTCACAAGGCATGTGGATGGCGCCTAGGCGCCTCCCTACGTGCCCTTGCCAAAACTCCAGCACAACTCAGCAAACAAATATCTTCCAATGAGTTGGCGCTTAGGCGCCACCATACCAACATACAGATCAGCATAGCAGGGTTTTTGAAGCTACAAGTTACAAATATCTTCCAAGGAGTTGGCGCTTAGGCGCCAGGGCATAAATTCCTAGGGTTTGCAAAAAAGCTCCAAGTTGCTCAGCACACAAAGAGTTGGTGCCTAGGCGCTAATATGCATCCATATGCGCAGATTTCAATGCGTGTGCTGCATTATCACTCTATAAATAGATCCTAGGAGTTTGCGAACAAAAAAAAGAATGGGAGAGCCCAAAAATGGAATTCCACATAAGAGAAAGACTAAATCGCAATCAAAGCATAGATTGAAGAGAGGATTCAACTCCGTTAGTGGAAGCTGCCGGAAAACCAGTTTTCTCTTATTCTTTCTATTTTTCTTTCTCTACTTTCATGAATACTTTTAATATGGATGTAATAGATGTTATGATCCTGTCTTTGAACTAAACCTCCATTAGATGGATAGTTAGGATGAATTAAACTCTAATCTATATTGTTTTGGTTCCTTAAAATTCAGGAATGAACATTTGATTTTATATATGATTGTGTATGATTTACCTTTGCATGTGTAGTTTTAATATTTTTTATAAGATTAGCTACCTTGTAAGATGATTTCATTGCTTGATTTGTCATTGAAAAAGAAAAATCTCTACTAGATCCATGTGTAGGGCATAAGTTTCCTCTTGGTTAAGGGAGTTGTTTAATGGATAAGAATATACTTTTAAACGCTGTGTAGTCATTAAACAGGTTATGAATTTATCAATTTCACTTTATTTAATGGCATAGGAACATAGTAATTAAATAATGTGTAATTAGCTTTATATAGTGTTGGAAGACATATATAAAGATTATTAAACATGGGTTAGTAAATCCATACACAATCTAATCAAAAGAACCAAAGCAATACAGTTTAGATTCAAGGATTCCGAGCTATCCATCTATCATCCCTGATTAGTAATCTCATTTCTAGTATCCCGCAGTTCCGTGAACTCTACTCTAATTTCTCATTGCATTTGTTAGCTTTAGTTTAAGTCTATAAACTCAGAACTTTCTACCCATTGAAAGCAATTAACTAATTAATAATTCTGGTTAACAATTCCTTGTGAGAATGATACTTTACTCACTCTTTATTACTTGACACGACACGTATACTTGCGTAAATAGCGAACATTTTAATTGACATATACGCAGTTCATCAACAAACATGATTACCAGGTTTTGTAAGAGGAAATCTCCAACAGAACACATTCTGTAAACGAAGAAACAGAGCAGGTGTCATTGACATTGTTTTAGAGACGAAGTCTCCAACAGGGCATGTTCTGTACAATGCATTTTTGAAAAATATCTCACATGTTATGTTGTTTTCAAGATCCACGGAATGTTCACATTTAGCAAAATCCTTGGGATGTGTTTGTTAATCAAAAGTTAAAACTTTTTATTCTCCATGACTATTTTATTTTTAATTATTTTTTCACATTTTCATATATAACTACCATATTTTTTAATTATTTCTGCATAACTATATGTACAACTAATTTATCTATCTTAACTTTATTCTTTTTACTTCTCATCGCTATCTTTCTCATATTACATCATTTTCTTTTACTTTGACATCCCAAACACCAAAATAAGGTTATTGCTTTCTCAAAACCAGTACTATAAAACAAATTTATAGGACTAAACCTGAAAAAAAGCGGACAAAAATGTGATTTTTTTCAGCTGAAGAAAAAAAAACATAATGAGGATTTTCTACAAAAAGAAAAGGATCATATTGATATGACGAAGAACAGATGAGGTTTAAAATAAATGAAATGTGGGCATTATCATTATGAGTTTACATTTCAAAGATATGGATGGTATACATGGTAATTCTCCTTATTTGTTGAATAATATATAAGTTTTTAATGTTTTCAAAAGTAAAGGTTTTTATAACTTTTTCTGGAGACCTTTTTGCTATTTAGTTTCTTTGGGTATAGAATCTTGTTCTGTTGGCAAGTTTTGGAAGGGCAACAATGTAGGAAAGAGGAAAATCAGTTGGGTTTCATGGCAAAAAATGAGTGTTTCCAAGGGAGGAGGGGGCCGGGGATTTAGAGAACTGTTATCATTCAATCAGGCTATGTTGGCAAAACAAATGTGGAGAATTGCAACTATCTCTACTTCTTTGTGTTATCAAGTATTGAAGGCATGATATTTTTCGAATGATAAGGTTTGGACTTGCAAGGCTCCAATGAGAGCTCCCTCACATGGAGTAATTTGACATCAACTAAATCCATTCTTCAAAGGGGATGTAAATAAAGTATCGATAGTGGCTAAAAAGTGAAATTTTTTGCTGACAAGTGAACTGGTCAAACCCTTCTACCTATTGGACCTCTTGCATAACACATCACTTAGAACACAACTTGGGCCTCTTCTTTTTTGAATCTTAAACTAGAAGGTTAGATGAGCCGAAAGTCAAATGGGTATTAGGTGATTGGGGATGGGAGTTGGTTAGGAGGGCTCTAATAGCCCTAAACTGGGAAGAAGATGGTATATACTACGATCTAGAGGCAAATGGGTCCTTTTTTGTAAAGAGTGCTTATAGAATGATCCACTATAACAAACTCATGGCTCTTGGTCTCATTGCCTCTATGATGGATTCCCAACATGCTGGGGCAATGAAGGCAATTTGGAAATCTAAAATACTTAAAAAGATTCAGTTCCTCTCGTAAACTTCCTCCCCATAAGGGTCAACTAGTTTAAAAGAGGGATCCCCCATTGTTCGTATTTGTCCCTTATGCAACTTGGTGCCAGAGGATGAATTCCATATCTTTTGGAATTGCCAATACATGGGTTAAGCTTTTAATATCAGTCACTTCCATCTCCTACGGCGCATGCATTGATTGCCATCCTTTCTATCTTTTTATTATCCCATGTTGGAGGTATGCTAGAAACAAGCTCACTGCAGAAAATATCTGTATCCCCATGCAAGGTGTTGCCGACTGGTGCATTATCTTTCTTCACAACTGCTTCTCAGCCTCCCTTTTCTCTAATATAGATTTTCAAATGCAGTTAGGCCCTGTTAGATGGAGGAAACCAATGGCTGGGTGGTAAAAGCTAAATGTTGATGTTGCTTATTCAAATGACAATGGGTTTATGGGTTTCCGGGCTATGGTCAAGAATGAAAATGGAGCATTTATTACAGCTGCCCATTGGAAGGAATCTAGAACTGAAAAACGAAGCTAGATGTAAATCAAAACTATTTTCCTAGAACTAAATTGGTTTGCAGGAAAAGGTTTTAACAATCTCGTTGTTGAGAGTGATGCATGGGCAATCATTACTTGGTTAAAGGGTATGGATTTTCCCTTCTCTAATCTCTGTTTTTGTCAAAAAGAAATTAGAAATATGGAATTAGGTTTCTCTTATATCTCTTATTCTCATGTTAATCAATTTGGGGATTCAGTTGTTCATCGCTTAGGTAAGTTTGCTCTTTTAAATCATTTGAATGTAGTTGAATAGTGAGAGACTCCACTGAATTGTATTCTCGCCCAGTTGGGGTAAGGATTTTGCTGTTGTTTAGTGTGTTTGGGGCTCCTTTCCCTTCTCAATTCTTAGGGTTGGTTGGAGCATCCCCAACTTTCATAAACAAAAAAACTTGGGCTGCCAAGTTGTTGGTCTCTCATAGGATGAGTTTTAATCTCTTATTTAATAATATAATTTGATATAAAAATTTATAAGGTTTCATGGTCTTAATATGTAATATTAGATGAAAAATATAACATCGTAAAGTAAGATTTAAATTTGAACAAAAAAAGATCGGACAACTAGCGAGTTGTGCAAGCTCAATCAATGATTAATTTATTTATTTCAATGAGCTAAAATAGTCATATGAACAAGTTTGCCGGTTGAAAAATCTAAACGCATGAGAAAAAATCTCTAACTCCAACATACCTTAACACCGTTCACCCTAATACCACTTACATACATATGGAACCTAATCCAGTGCACCCGGGTGCGTGCAGCCTCAATGCACCCGGGTGCACTGCACCTATTTTTTTTTATTTTT
>JAXCLR010010129.1:0-11975 GCA_035584095.1 Annona squamosa | reverse complement strand
ACAATCCTGAGTCACGTTTACCAATCAAAACGATCCTGGAGTAAGGCTTCTAGGCACCTCGGTTCGGGGCGCCACAAAGCATAGACTCTGATTGTATATGCCCCCTAGAGCTAGAATCTAGAAGAGAGCGGAGACTCTAAGTGTATTGACGGAATACATAGTGGAACCCAAGTCACAACGGTGTGCGAGCTTGGAAGAGCGGAGTCGAGAAAGGTTGCCCGAACCACTATAAATCTTGCCTACTGTTTTTCTTTATTGCTTTCATTATCTGATTGCCCTCTATTGTTTCAATTAAGGGGATTAAACTTTCAAGGGGTAAGTTTTAATTTACCAATTAATTTTATAACCCAATTCACCCCTCCCCTCTTGGGTTTTGCCATTAACTCGGGACCAATAGGGATAGCCTGAGCAATCGCTTTAATTAACACCTCTTTACCTCCCCATAATAGCAACTTACCCTTCCATCATTGAATGCGCTTCCAGATGCGTTCCTTTAAGCCCTTGAAAATTCCAGTTTTGGATCTGCCAAGCCAGGCCAGAAGACCCAAATATTGGTGGAAATCTTGTCCAGCAATTCCTAAAAGTTGAATCATCTCCCTTAGCACTCCATGCTAGTGCTGAAGAGAACCACTATTTTGTCCGCATTTACCATTTGGCCCAAGGAAACCGCATATTGGCCTAATATGTTCAGCAAGTGCGAAATATCCTTCCCGTTCGCTCTTATAAATATGATGGCATCATTTGCAAACAGAATGTGGGAAATCGTTGGTCCTTGCGGTTGTAGTTTGATGCCATGAATTGCTCCACAAGCAGTTGCATGAGATATTAGAGCAGAAAACCCCTCAACACATAAAAGAAAGAGGTAAGAAGAAAGCGGATCACCCTACCTTAATCCCCTTTGGGGTGTGAAGTAAGAGGAATAGAAACCGTTGACGTTTACTCGGTATGTAACAGTGGTAATGCAGCTCATTATCCAATTAACCCACACCGAGCAGAAATTCATGGCCCCCATCATCTGTTTGAGGAAATTCCATTCAACTCTGTTGTAAGCCTTCGACATATCCAGCTTGATCACCATCTCTCTCTTACGCCCACTCTTGCATCTACGTAGAGAATGGATTGCCTCATAAGCTAACAACATGTTGTTTGTAATTAGCCACCCAGGAACGAAGGCACTTTGTTCATCCCCAATGACTTTGTGGAGAACCAACTTGAGTCTGTTAGCTAGGCCCTTAGCCATGATTTTATATACCACATTGCATAGGCTAATGGATCTAAAATGAGAGAGGTCTTGAGCTCCTGGCCTTTTTGGAATCAAAATTAATGTGGTGGAGTTTGTGTTCATAATGAGCCTGTGCATCTGATCGGGATTTCTCTCATCCATAAACAGTTTGCACCACTTAGTTAAAATCCAGCCAACATTCCGTCCGATCCAAGGGCTTTAGTAGGACTCATTCCTTTAACCACTTTTATTACTTCCTTGGTTTGTAGTGGTTTGGTCAGGAATTGCCTTTGTTCATTTGAAATTCTTCTCCACATAACATTCTCTAGCCAAGGCGCCGTTGTAGGCGCAAACGAAGAAAAACCATCTGAAAAGTTCTTAACAACCAATTCTATTAGCTGGTCCTAGTCCCTAACCCATCAGCAGGATTTGAGGTGAGGATGAATATGTAAATTTTAGAATTATTGTTTATGAAATGATGGTCATCATATGTATGCCTTTTGTTTATTGAAAGGCAAAATTAACGTATGTACTACAGTTTGATTTTTTTATATGTCAGATAGCAAGCAATATTAAATTGTATTTTGGTTATTTCAATTTCTATTAAAGGATAGACTTCAATCATGCTTTTTTTGATCTGTCCATGGTACCAAATACAGACAAGCAAACAACATTAAAAAATTTTCATAGGCGACCAACTAAGAGTGGTAATGCTTTTATTCTAACTTGATAACCATTATATTGATAACTAGATTGCTATGTAGGATTTTCAATTTAACATGCTACATTAGATTCTGTAATTATCTATTTTGTGGATTTCCACCCTCAATAATTAAAGGGACAGACTTTAATTTTTTACGGTTGCTTGATTTTTTGGTTCTAAATCCATAGCACTAAATGAGATATGTAAATAAAACCAAGAATGTAAAATTTATGGAACCTTTGCATTTCAACTCTATGTATCACATAAAAATTTCTTATCTTATGTTTAGAATGCTTGTTTTATTAAATTTTCCTTTTAACTTGTAGGAGTTTTTGTCATTGAATTTAGAGATTTACATTGCAATTCAAGACAACTTGGTATATGTGATCTTTTCAGTTTTTTTTTAATTACTTTCAATCTTTTTGTCAAGAGTTTGGATATGGTTAGAAGATTCTTTGCAGCTTGCATTCAGTTATGCACAAATTTGTAATCTTGCGTCGATGTCTTGGACACTTCTACTGGCGTGTTTGAAACATGCCAGTTTTGGATTAGTGATTGGATCAAGTGCTGGTTCCTGGCATTGTGATTTAGGCTTTTCTCCAAGGTATGGAAGTGGACAGTCAGTGAACTCTTACATTTAAGAAGTTCACTAAATAAATTTTTTAGTTCTTAGCAAATCATCTAGAGGACTTATGATTGAAAATTGATGTTTTTAATATCAAAGTTAATTTCAAGTTGGTAGGTTCAAAGAGATCTCTACTTTCATTTAATAATAGCAATGACACTTGTGAAAAGCATGTAACACATGCCATTAAGAATGCGGTGAGAAGTGATGAAATATGTGAATATATATATATATAATTGTTTTACAAGACATGATTTAGTTGTGGTTCATGCTTTCCATTAATCAAGTTCATTGACGGAATACTCATTATCAAGCACTTTTACCTGTTGTTACAGCTTTTAGGATGGCCGTAAATTCAAGCAAGCTCGGAACATTAGAAATCAAAAGCAAGAGTCTGAATATTGAAGTCTAGGATCAAGATTCTATAAACAAGTGGTGAAGGGCTGTGTTGCTCAACAGCCAAAGTTCATCTTTTACTCTAGTAGGCCTAGCACCAAAGAAGAGCTACAAAAGGAATTTGTCATACAAATGCACTATCGTAGAGATAAAACAATATTAAATATAATATTTATATGGTTTTTAAAAGGAATTAATTAAAGCATTATTTATTTCAATGAATTAAAAAGTAATTGCAACAGAATTTATGATTTAGTGCAATGAATGTATTAATTGGTAATGTATTTAATATTGCTAATTTTGCAAGTTGTAACAAGAATTTTTTGTTACTAGTGTGAAGTAATTGCAACGAAAAAGTCGTTGCAAATTGGCTCAGGGTAACGTCTCAATTTTGTTTCAAAGTTGCAACGACATTTTTTGTTGCTAATGGAGAAGAATTTGGAACAGATAGACTTGTTGCAATTTTCGGCTTATGGAACGCAATTTTTCTTGCTAATATGACAACAGTTGCAACAAAACTCATTTTGTTTCTAAATATAAATAGCAATGGCCATGTTGGAATGAGCGTGGAACAAACCAATTGGTCTTATTGCAACGAGTTTTAGTAGTTGCAAAGAAAATGTTCATTGCAATGGCCGTGTTTCTTTAGTGTAACCATGATTATCTTCTCTTTTTAGCAAAGAAAAGTTGTTCCTAACAATATATTATTATTACAACGAAATTTTTTGTTGCCAATTTTTTTAAATAGTAATGAAAATGTTTGTTGCTAATATACAATTTTGCAATGAAAATAAATTTTATTGCAATATACATTTCCTTCTGATAAAAGTTTAATGAATTTTTTTGCTGCAAATACTCTATAGCAATGAAAAAATCGTTGTAATTGTAGCATTCTGTTTCCATCTCCCATTTGCCCATCCAAGTCTACTCTTGGCGGTCTCCTACTCTCCCTTCCCCCTCCCCACCTTGAGAATTCCTCGCTTGTGCTTCGCCACTAAGATATTGTTGTCTCTCCTGTCAGTCTCTCGTTGTTCTCCTCCACCAATTACTTGTCGTCACCCCTGCTCTAGTCCCTCCTCCGAGATTCCATCTTCAACCTTATTGTTCTGATGCCTGGAAGGAATCGGGGAGAAAGAAAGGCAACGATATATGGCTAGGGCATGTGATGACATGACGCGCTAGACAGGAGAGGGGATGCACATACGATTCGAGGAGAGAGGACTCTATTTTTTTCCTTCGATCTAGGTCACTTTCACTCACTCCCATCGAATGGAATTTTTAGCAAAATTTCATAACAAGCAAAGCTGGCAATTGCCAAGCCACCCACACAATCACATGGAAGAGTGAGCGCCAGTGCAGAGTGAACAAAGTTCATTCCACTTAGGCGCGGATGCATAAATCGCTCTCCAAGTTTAAGCGACCCTTGAGGTGCTTCTGGGCTGATCAAATATTATTCTTCTATAAATAACTTTACATGTTTTTTTTTTATAAAAGGATACACTCTATCCCTACTCCCTTTTGATGTGAAAAGGGTTAGGGATGGAGTAATCCAAGCATTTCATAGACAAAAAATTGTCTATACAAATTTTTTCAATAATGGCTTGGGGGGTCACCCCACCAAGACAGTTGGTCCGAAGGAGATACCGAGACCAAATCAACTAAGGAGTACACAACAGCATTTCCCTGCCGTAATACATAATGTACCGAAAGGAAATCATTCATATTGAGAATCGACCTGATTTCATCAATAATTAGACCCACCGGAGAGGAGGTAGGGTCCGTGTTGGATAGATAGTTGCAAAGCATGAGAGAGTCAGTCTTGAATAAAGCATGTCTGATGTGAAGCTAAGTAACCCATCTGATGCCAAATAAAAAGGCGGTTGCTTCCATAAATAACGGCTCCCCACGCCCGACCGCCTCCATCCACTAGCTGCGATAAATGAGCCCTGGGAATCTCTGATCACGGCTGCACATCCAATGCCTCCCCCATCCCCGTGACATTGGGCATCTATGTTTATCTTGACAAAACCCGGACGCTGTTTGAACCATCGGGTTACCATGGTCCTACCCAAAGCCCCCGAATAAACCAGCATTTTTACCGTCCGATGTTTGTTAAGATACTCCGCGCACCAGGCTAAGGTTTATGAGAATCTCAATTGGGATCCTTCCTCTTTGAGCTTGTTCAGCAGAAACCAAATTTGCCAACAGCATAAGATGAAAAAGGCAAGGTCGTCGGACCTCTTCTCATGCACACAAGTTTCCACAATCTCCTGTATTGTCACCCCCTGAGAGTCCACCCTTGCAGCCATCCTGCACACCCCATGGGTCATTGCACACCTTAGGAAAAGGTGATTTGCATCTTCACATTCATTCCTGCATAATACACACCACGGGTCCACCTCTATGCCCCTATGATTGAGATTTTGCATGGTAGGAAGGGCATTCTTGACCAGTCTCCACCCAAAAATAATAATTTTTGTTGGAAGTTTCAATCACCAAATTGCTTTGAAGATCCCCGGGAGATTAGGGAGAACATCACCCGAACATAATATTCTGTACACCGATTTGACCGTGTAAGCACCATTAGGTTCATGCATCCAAAATATAAAATCCTCCAACTGTCCATCAGGGATAGGGATCATGTTTATCTCCTGCCAACGAGCCTCTCCCAAAGCAGCCACCACGTGATCCTTGTTCTAAGATTTAGTTCCACTATCAATGAGGTGGTTAACCATCATATCTGCCGGGATAGATGATGGGAGAGGTCCCGCCTTATTCACCTTAGACTCAAGCCAAATATAAGAGAAAACCTTCACTCGATTCCCATTCCCAATCCTCCATCTGCATCCCCTCAGGATTACATTTTTCGCCTTCAAAATACTTTTCCATGTAAAGGAATCCGATGGTTTCTCCTTACAATTCCAGATATTAGTGTTTGGGAAGTATCTGGCCTTTAGAACCTTGTGGCAGAAGGAAGTGTTGCATGAAACTAGCCGCCAAACCTGCTTAGCTAGGAGGGCGAATTTGAATTTATGGAAGTCCCTGAACCTCATCCCACCTGCACGCTTAGGCAAACACATGTCCTTCCAGGGCACCTAACTCAGCTTCCTTTTACCATCTTTCTCTCCCCACCAAAATTTGCTTCGCATCCCATTAATATCATTATAAAATGATTTGGGCATTAAAAATATACTCATCACGTATGACGGGATAGCCTGGGTAACTGCCTTGATTAGTACCTCTTTTCCTCCCGCGAGAGCAACTTGCCTTTCCAACCTTGAATGCGATTCCAAATACGTTCCTTAATGCCCTTGAAAAAACTAGATTTGGATCTACCAAGCCAGGTCGGGAGACCCAAATATTGGTGAAGATCCTATCCTGCAGAACCTAACATTTGGGCCAACTGTCTTCTGGCGCAATAATCCATGTGGGTGCTGAAGAGGACCGCAGTTTTGTCCACATTTACGATCTGGCCCGAGTAGATCGCATATTGGCTTAACACTTTGAGTAGGTACCTACATCCTCCTCAGTCGCCCGTGTGAAGATGATAGCATCATTAGCGAACAGCAGATGAGAGATCGTCGGGTCGTGCTCCTTAAGTCTGATGCCGTGAATAGCTCCACTAGCAACCGCATGAGAGATCAGTGTCGATAGCCCCTTCGCACGCAAAAGGAAGAGGTAGGGGGATAGCAGGTCCCCCTGTCTTAATCCCCTTTGGGATTGGAAATATGGTTGAAACCATTAACATTTACACGATATGTGATAGTAGAAATGCAGCTCATAATCCAATTTACCCACACCGAGCAGATGTTCATTGCCTCCATCATCTGCTTTAGGAAATTCCACTCAACCCTATCGTACGCCTTAGACATATTCAACTTGATAGCCATCTCATGCTTACACCCCCTATTGCACCTTCAAAGGGAATGGATTGTTTCATAGGCGATCAACATGTTATCTGTAATAAGCCGCCCAGGAACAAAAGAACTTTATTCTTCCCCAATGACTTCGTGGAGAGCCGTCTTGAGTCTGTTAGCCAAGACTTTGGCCAAAATTTTATAGACCACATTACATAGGCTAATGGGTCTAAAGTGAGAAAGGTCTTGAACTCTAGCCCTTTTTGGAATTAAAATTAATGTGGTTGCGTTTAAGTCCTTAATGAGCCTACGTAATTGATCAGGGTTTCTCTCCTCCATGAATAGTTTGCACCATTTGGTTATATCTCTTCCCACCGTGTTCCAGTGCCTTTGGTAAAACCCAACCGACATCCCATCCGGCCCGAGGGCTTTGGTAGGGCTCATACCTTTAACCGCCTTGATTACTTCCTCGGACATCAGTGGTTTTGTTAGGATTTACCTTTGTTCATTAGAGATTCTTCTCGAGATAACATTCTCCACCCATGGCGCCGCTGAGTATCAGTGGTTTTGTTAGGATTTTCCTTTGTTAGGACATCAGTGGTTTTGTTAGGGTTTTCTTCTACCAATATTGGAATCAAGGACCATCAATAAGGGACAGTGGTCAAAAGTTGGGGCCTGTAGATTGATATCTTTGCATGAGGATGCAAGTTAAGCCATGATGGAGTGGACAACCCCTTGTTCAATCTTGCTTCCACCCTTTGTCGTCCCCTTCTGTTATTTCTCCATGTCATTAACACACCAGCAAATCCCAAATCAAGCAAGTTGCAACAATCCATAGTTTCACAAAAACGATCCAATGGGTCTGGGGGCGAGTTCTTCCGCTGTTATATTCACTATGGCCCACCACCTCATTAAAATCCCCCATCATAAGCTAAGGATCAGTACATTCTCTACTCAATTTTTTGAGAATATGCCAACTCTGGTGTCGCTGATGAGTTTCAGGATGACCATAAAACCCGGTAAACCTCCACCCACAAAAATTTGCATCAATGTGATGGTGAGAAAAACTCCTGATGCTAGCGGCTTTGTTCTTGTTCCAAAGGAGGGCCAAGCCCCCCTCCTTGCCTGTGGATCCATAACGAAACAACCATCAAAATTAAGTCTTCTTCTAATACCCTCCATCTCTTTGGAATTACATTTAGTTTCACAAAGGAAGACCAAACAGGATCTTGTTTCCTGACCAGATCAAGAAGATTCCGAACTACCCGAGGGTTCCCAAGCCCTCGGCAATTCCATGCTAGAAGGGCCATGTTAGATGAGGCGAGGTTGTGGCCTTCCCGCAGCCTCCGCCTCATCCATATTGGGATTCACCATTCTCCTTCTTCGCTTTCACCCCCTCCTGTTCCTCCCATTCGCTTATTCGACCTCGCTTTGCGAAACCTTCCATCCGACTATTCTGGATGTCAAACTTGTCCCTTTCATTCCCCATTCTGGCCCTCCGCTTCCATCTACCATTCAAGTGCATAGGATTCATATGCTCCCCTCCTAATCCTAAGTTATCTCCCCTTTGCCGTATCTAAACATCAAATAGCCCATCACCCTCCTCCCCCATGCCTTGCTGACATGTTCCCTCACTTGCCACGCAGAACTGACTGTTTGAATGCCCCCCATTCATCATCTTCCAGCCTACTTCTGGTTGCACGTCACGGTTTTGATGATAATCTAGCGTCCCCACCTGCCCCTTGACTCCACTATGTTGAAGATCTCCCCCAGACTCTCCTGCCCGCGCCAGTGCAAGTTCAGCCAACTGATTTTTGGAGTCCACCATATTCACTATAGAGGGCTGCTGGTTCTGTAAGCACTTAGTTACCATTAGATTGTCTTCCCCTCCAGTATATGCATGGAGAGTGGTGGAGATAACATTCATAAGCATGTCCAATTCAGCAGGTGGTTGCATCGGTATGTGGTTGAAATTCTACACGTTCACCTCACATGAATGAGCTCCCTCCACATTCAAGTTAGTTCGCTAGTTTGTTTTGGGGGAGGCTATCCAGCACTTCCGCCAACTCTGTTCCGAATAGCCTTCGTGCCTACTCCCATAGCTTTGATTTCCGCCCCTTTCTAGTTCTCCTATGATTTTTGAACTTTCCTCGAAATGATCCCCTTGGATGTAGGATTCACCCAGGTACTTGATTGGTGTGGCCCTATTGCAATTAGTGAGCTCGTTTCGAGGATTCAGCGGCCTTACACTCGCTCTCAGCCAGCTTCCATATGGCATGTCGGCTTTTGCCACTTGTTCCTAAAGTTTAGTTTTTACCGAGCAATCTCGGTGAGCATGACCCATAATTCCACATAAGTAACAGAACAGAGGCAGCTTCTCGTATTGGAAGGTGATCCATTGCCGTTGTTGAGAGCCAACCTGTATGAACATTCCTCTTTTGAGGGGCTCCCGATAGTCAACCGTCACTTTCAGTTTGATCTCAGCTTCTATGGCAATCATATCAGTCCAGTTTTCAAAGGAATTCCCGATACTTTGTCCTGGAAAATTCTTGTCGATGACATAAGGGGCCCCAGTAATATGTAGCCACATTGGTGTTTTCACAAGCATTACGTGGGCAATGTCAATCTCCTCTCTTAGTTTTGAGATCAGCACTAGATTTCATTCGCAAATCCAAGGGCAACCCTTCATAATGTGCTCTTTGTCCTCTACCTACCCGAATGTGATTTGATATAGATTCTCCCCCAACTCAGTGGACTGACATGAGCTCTTCGACCTCCATAACCTCTTCATCATCGACTTGAAGAGTTCTTTGTTGTATGTCTTCGATGACCATAGAGAGTAGAGGATTGAAGCACCCAATCTTGGTGAAATCTTCTTCATGGCCGCACTAGAAATTGCCACTATTTGTAATTCCGCCCCCAGCAATTCCCCAATGTTTGGATTCATTCTTGCAACACGCCTTCAAGTTTTGCTTCCCTTTCGCCACCGGACGCTACCACCCTTCACTCGCCTTCCGGCGTACCCTGCTGAGCTCCGCTCTCCTGAGAAGCTCCGACAATCCCCACCCAGTCCCGAGCACAACTATATCGCCTTTCGGGCCTATAAGGGAGGGAGGGGAATGCACGCTCTTTGAAATTATGCTCCTTAAAGTTGGTATGTTGTAATATAACTTTATATGTTTTGATATTACAGTATTATCATAGTTTTTCTTTTACGATCAAGAATTTTTATCTGTCTTCCCTACTAAGCATTCCTTTCCATTTAAAAGTAAAACTTGATGTCCTGGAACTAAGGTTTAACTTAACATCAACTCTAACTATGGATGTGTTTAGAAAGTGATAAAATTTTTTAGTGTAAATTTTTTTGAATTAGTAAAACATGATGTGATATAAGAGGGGTAATGACGAGGAATAAGGAGAATAAAGTAAAAATAGATTGGTCAGTTGCATGGGCAGTTATATAGAAATAATTAAAAAGTAGAATTGTTAGATAGAAATATATAAATAAATAATTAAAAAAAGGCCGTTGTGGAGATTGAAAAATTTTTGTGCTTGCCAAACATGTCTTATATTTGTAAAATCTAAACTCTAATTTTATTTTTACTTCATTTGTAAAACTTAAACAATCTTATTATGTAAATTTAGTTTTAAGTCAAAATTCATATTAACAAAATTTTTTTTATTTAAGTTTGTGTTTGGTAGTAAGCAAAAAATGCCAAGCTAAAATTTTTCAACTTAATGCTTTTCTCTCTCCATAATTATCTTATTTTTAATTATTTCTTCACATCTCCATATACAACTACCTTACTTTTCAATTATTTCTACATAATTACCCACACAACTAATTTATATATTTTAATTTTTTCTCTTTACTCCTCACTATTGCCCCCTATTATATCACATTATTTTCTTCTAATTTAAAAACTTTTATACTAAAACCTTTTCATCCAAAACCTTTATCACTTCCCAGATGCACCTTAAGTTAAAAATGATAAATTAAAATATACACTATTAAGTTGTATAAAGAAAAATATAATGCATAGTCTAGTTAAATGAATGAAACGCATGACAAGGCAATATATTTCTAAAAAATTGTCTTTTAAAATGGATAATGAAAAAAACTAACAAAGATACAAGTAAACAATACAACTATAAAGTAAGTGTAAATGAAAATGATATAATTTATATATAACATAATTTTAACATGACAAACATTAGTTCAAATGTAAATATAAATGATTACATAATATTTAAGTTTTATACAATATATATATATATTGTGTTAGATATATAACTCACATTCTGTGGCACCCCGAACCGAGGCGTCACATTTAACCTTACTCCGGGATCTTGTCGATTGGTAAATGTGACTCAGGATTGTTGCCCTGATCACACGGCGGATTCTTAATTGGATCTCGTCCAATTTTTTTCATTTTTTTCTTTTTCTTTCATCACATAAACATATATCATCATCATTCCAACATCATATTTATCATCATATTTATCATATTCATACATCCCAAATCATCATTTATCAAATTTGGAGCATTATTTTCACATATCATATGCTATCTTCCTGAATGCTCCATCTTTGCTACAAATATTCGATGTTTCGGCATGATTCCAATTAAGCATTATAACTTTACTTATTTTCTCATGCTTAGGTATTATCTAAGCATGATTTTACCTTAGTTAATACCCAAAAGAAATTTGGGAAGAATCCCTTCACCTGAAGTAGAAAATCTCTCATCCAACTTGCTCTTTCTCTCCCTAAACTTCTCTCCTTCTCTCCCTAAGGCCAAAAATGAATTTTGGGGGTTGGAAATGCTCAACGGGGCTGGAATGGGTGTGCCTTGGTCATTCACCAAGCTCCCCTATTTATACTTTTTGATTTTTCATCAAATTGGAATTTACCCCCTTGCTTGAGGCATTAAATTATAAATGTATTTTTTTCTAATTTCCAAAAGGTGCATGGAGCCTTGTGCAGCCACCCTAGCTACTGTTCACGTCTCCCCTATGGTAGCCCTATTTTTTATAATTTTTTTGATTTATTAAAATCAATTATTTTAGGCTAATTCAATCTTAGCCATTGATGTTTGATAATGATGGATTTGGACCATTGGATTTGGCCCCAAAAGTCCATGCATGTCCACATCCTAGCTGTCCTTGCAG